>PVJH01032666.1:0-22429 GCA_004026705.1 Nesogale talazaci | reverse complement strand
TATGCAAAAGTTACAAAAGTAACAGACCATAAATCTCAGCAAATGACCGTGACAGAGTTCAGGCTACGTGACTATAGCCAGGCCAAGCATGTCCGGCCTGGATGGCTCCAGACAGGTCCCCCTTTTTTGTATTAATAGGGGTAGGCGGAAAAAACCAATTAGCTGATGCGGGAACTGTGCCTGTCTTAGGTTGGCCAGCACGCAGGCTGCCCTTACCCGTCATTGGTCCTGGGAATGCCGATATACGCGCAAACTCAGGCCTGTCTTAGGTTGGTACAGCTGCCGTTAGCTCTTATCCGTCATTGGCTAGCCAGCTCAGCACGCACGCGAGGGAGGTTGGCGGATAGAGTGAATGCAGTGTCCACATTGCAGGCCATGGCCTGCGTGCAGGTCTCTCTCCTCAACCCAATTGTGAACTCACTCATTTGCTCTCTCTCATTTCTGATTGTTGGTGCCTAGCCCATGATTGAGGCTCGATTTACATATGTTTCAGTAATGCATGGACAAAAGGGAGAAAACTTGTCAACATAAGCCTAACTCAGTTTCAGGCAAGTAGGATAAGTGGCCCTTGGAGAATTGATTAGCAGAAGCTCCTTCTCTCTTCCTCCTCTCTTGTCCTCCTGCCCCCACTTCTTTTGTGATTCAATTTGTATTTGCTGTTCTGGCCACTTGGTTGGCCCCTTTAGTAAAAAGTGTCATCAGCGATGAAGGTTCTTCACATGCTGAAATAACTTCTTTTTGCCATTCCAGCATCAAGTAAACTCCCTAGTGAACCTACAAAAGATTGGGTTGGGAGCAAAGTAGTTTTGAGGAGTCCCTGTGCCTTGCAGGATATTATCTCACTAGTCTTGGAGCTTAGGAAATTAATGAGAAGGGAAGAAGTCACTAGGATGTTAAAATTGCAATCAGGAATTTGATGATCCCAAAGCTGGAAGTAGTAAGGGAGCTAATGTGCTGAACCCAGGGGCCCAGCTGGTCTCTGTGCTGGGCTCAGGTTCACAGCAGGAACTGGGACCTTTGTCCTCATGCCAGACAATGAGCTGCTGGCAGGAAGATAGCAGGCATGATGCTGTAAACGTCAAGCAGGGGCAGCCATGCCAAGATCTGGATGAGCAGATAATTCCCTGGTAGTCTTAGAGGGTTAATGCATCTGGCTACGCTCATTGATTCAAAAGAAAATCTGGAAAGAAACTGATGTTTTCTGGGCACCAACTGTGTGCCAAGCCCTTTATATGCTTTACTTCATTTAATCTGCCCAACCATCCCAGTAACTGTACCTATCATCTCTTGTGACAGAGAGGTCCACTCACAGTAGGGCAATACCTTATAGGTTTGCAAGCTGGGCCCTGCACAGGTTTGCATGTGCTCTGCCATATCGGCAAGCAGAAGTTTAAATCCAGTCCATACTCTCCTTGCTAAGCTATGCCCAGAGAGGTACCTTAATTCACCAAAGGTCTCGCAGAGGCTGGATATCACCTTGATCCTACTAAAAGTTGCATCAAACTTAGCCTGATTAATATCTTCAACTAGGTCTCCTGCCTTCTGGTATAGTTCAGTCTAAAATGAAAACACAAACTCAGGTTAGAATCAAACCAACAGAAAGTATAAAGAATCAGTGGTAGAAGAAAAGCCTCTTTCCTCACTATATCTTATTTCTTCTGGGAAAGTCTTCATGGTGTAGTAGTTATGCATTGGGCTGCAATCTGCAAGGTCGGTAGTTTGAAACTACCAGCCACTACATGGAAGAAGGACAAGGCTTTCTGTTTCTGTAAAGAGGAATGGTCCTGGAAATTAGCAGGGGCAGTTCTACCATGTCTTATAGGGCTGCT
This sequence comes from Nesogale talazaci, assembly GCA_004026705.1. NCBI lineage: Eukaryota > Metazoa > Chordata > Mammalia > Afrosoricida > Tenrecidae > Nesogale > Nesogale talazaci. The sequence continues at coordinate 20,600 of PVJH01032666.1, read as the reverse complement.
ATTAGTCAGCATTGACTTGATGGCATGGAGTATCGTTTTGGTTTATTTCTTCAGATCAGGCCCTAATCCCTTTTTCCTAGGACCCACCCAGCTGCCTCTTGTTTTTCAATAAAACATGTGGTTGTGTGGAAAGAGGACACAATCTATAAATGATAATTACCACCATCACTATGATAATCACATGATAATTACCACCATGTTGCCCTCCTGCCAACTGCAACTCATGATGATTCCATGCATGTCAGAGTAGAATGTACTCTGTAGAATGTGGTGGGATTCAGCCAATTTGAACATTTCAGGTTGGGTAGAACACAGGCCTAAAATATTTTTTTAGTTTGGCAAATCAGTTGTTAAAATGAAATTTGTTATCAGGGTAGGGGGCAACTGCCCAAGAAAATCACAAATGTACATTCCTTGCCCATTTTTAACATTCATCTGCACAATGAAATTAGCTACAACTATGCTTGTAATATTTATTTATTCCTATCATAAAGTCATTTTACTTTTGATGAAATACCTACATTTTTATTCCCTTGAGTATGTTGCTTCAGGAAACAAACATTTTCCTCAAGAGGAAAAGTGCCAAATAACCAAAGGGTGATACACTATTATTTGTTTCAGCTTTGTGTTTGGCCACAACTCCACACGAGATATGAGTGAATTATGAAAATACTGAAAGTGTTCAAAGACCTAAAACTATTGTCAGAACAATTGCTGTAAGCCTACCAGAAGCTGAAAGGGTTTTTCAAAGATGAACATAATATGTTTGGAGAAGTCACCTGTTTTTAATATATCAAACACAATGACTATTGTCTAATTGGCCTACTTCTAAAGAAATTGGCCTACTTCTATTACTACAGTGAAAAGACGGTTAATGCTAAATCACCTAGTCAATGGTGCTTAAATAAAAGTGAAGAATGTATAAGTGAGGACCCCAATCAAGAAGTAATATGAAAAAATTTTAAATAACACTGTTACTGCTTTTGCCAAGTATTATTTAATATTTTAATTAAAATTTTCCCCTGAAACATAATCCAGCTTGTGTACTTCTTTAATTGTTCTTATTTAAGTATTAACTGTATGAAATAATAAGTTACCTTTTGGTGTATCCTTTTTTTTTTTTATACCCATAATGGTCATTAGGGCAGTGAACCAGTGGTAAATAATCTGAATCCCACCACTGTCTATAGGGTTTTGTCTTCTTTGTCAACATTTTTTGTGATTTGAGTTGAAAAGAGTCACTTGGTTTTGCATTTAACAATTCATAGACATTTTAATTTGTGCCATTTATTTCAATCTCCACAATGTAGCAACACTTTTCCTATTTCCTTGTTCTCTTAGTCATTTGTCTTCATGCTTCTATCCTATTCTTTCCTGTCTTCTGAGTCTGACCTTTGGACAAATGCGGCCTTTTGAGCTCTGATGGTTGGCTGTTCTAGAGAACACATACCACTCTGATGTGGTTATTCACCTTATAGATTCAGCTAAAATTGAATCACGGGAGTGACTTAAGTGACTAAGATCCATAGTCTCAGAGGATTTGCCCTCTCTACTAGATAAGGAAATCTGGTCTTTTAAAATTATTTTAAGTTCTGTTACACATTTTTATTTCACTCTATCCAGGACCTCTTATTGTAATATCTTGCTAAGTTGTCAGAAATGGCAGCTGTGGTAGTTACATAAGACCTAACCTGATGCAGTCCTGGGTGCTGGAGAAGCCACATGGAGACCCCTGCCAGCACTGATATGCTTATACACCCCTAGAGCCAAAGACTTTCTAGCCACTAGCCTGTGATTGTTCAGCATTCAGCATCATTACTTGGGTTTTATGAGTCTGAAGAGAACTTTATAGATCGGTATTGGACTTATGGGCTTGGATTGAACTGGGTTGGGATTCGTTTTGATGAAGACAGGACTTTCCCACAATTATATACTCCAAAATATTAAGCAACCTATTTACCAGTATTTGGTGTGGAAGTTAAGTTAGCTATTCTCCTTGAAGTTTCCAGTTGTCTGAGGCCTTTGTGTGACTCAGGGTAAAGCTGACTCCCCTGCTGTTAGGATGATGGTTCCCTTCCCTCGAGGTCTGTGGGTGGGATTCAAGAGTCATTGTCAATGACTCCTAACAAGACGTACCTGTTTATCTACCCCCAGAAGTCTGAGGTCTTCCCTTATCACATCCTTCTCCCCTTAGTCACCTAGGCAACCTTAAACCAATGTCACCATATAGTTCTTATGACAGCCCTCTATTGCTACATGTCCTGACCAATGATGTTAAGGCTCATGTGTCCCCCATAAGGTTATTTAAATGGGGAAAATTAATGCTCTCTCTCTACATGTGGACCACCAAGCAGGGTGGAGGTGAGTATGCTACTCTGATGTGAAATATGTCTGACTCTTATTGTTTCTCTCTTTCTCTCTCATGCTCTCTATATCCTTATTGTAATAAATAATGATTATCACTGTACAACTGCGCCTATTGAACCCATTATATTTGTATCAGAAGCTGGCTTCTTCTGATAATTCTTAATGTTCAGTTCCTCTTGTATATAAACCTCTCCTTATACACATATGAGTTTTTATCGAGCTGTTTCTCTAGTCTACCTGGACTAACACAGTAGCCAGTGACCAGCTAGTCCTGGTCTCAGAGTTATGAAGGCTGAAATTATTGTGACCCTTACTGTGACCCTTCAAGCCTAATTGATTCCATGCATCTTTGGTTTTCTTTACTCTTTCTCCCAAATGGAAGAGACTAACAGCTGTACTTTAGATGATGAACCACCAGCCTTTAAGACTTTTTTTACTGCTGTGCGCCACATAGGGTCTAGAACACTGCCTTTGTTATGCAAACTGGTTTGAATGTCCTTTGAGACTATAGTCCTGAGTCCTCAAGACAAGTAGTTTATACCTTCAAGGTGCTTGATTGTGATGAAGATTTTATAACTTTGTCCCCGTTTTTTTGTGCGTCATTGTTGCATTTAGGTGTCATCATACTGGTTATGACTCATAGTGATAGCAGAATGAAGCACTCCTATTTCTGCACTATTCCCACAATTGTTTTCATATCTGGCCCATTGTTACATCCACTGTGTCAATACATTTTGGCGGGGGAGGGCGGGCATCGTCAATACATCTTATAAAAGGTTCTTCCTCTTTTTTTGCCAACCTTTCACTTTACAATGCATGGTGCCCTTTTCTAGGGAATGGTTCCTTCTGATAACATATCCAAAGTAACTGAGACAAAGTCTTGAAGCCCTTGTTTCTAAGGAGGATTCTGTCTATGTTTTTCACAGGACATATTTGTTTGCTCTTTTGGTAGTTCAATGGTACTTTCAATATTCCTTTCCAGCATCATAATTCAAAGGCACTGATTTTTCTGCAGTCTTCTTTATCAATTTTCAGCTTTCATATGAATTTGAAGCAATTGAAAAGGCTATGGCTTGAGTCAGATGCACCATATTCCTCCAAGTAACATCCTTGATCTTCAACAATTTAAAGATAACCTATTAACAGTTGTACCCCAATGCTATTTGATTCCTTGACTGCTACCTCATGAATAATGATTATGGATCCAAACAAGATGAAACTCTTGACCACTTCAATCTCTTCTTCATTTATCATACTGTTATGTATTGGTCCAATTGTAAGGATTTTGGTTTTGTTTACCTGAAACTGAAATCCATACTGAAGCAGCAGTTATTGATCATTGCATTAATCAGCAGATTCTTTAGGTCCTCCTCATTTTCAGCAAGCAAGGGTGTGTCACCTAGAAATGATAGATTGTTAGTAAATCTTCCTTTAATCTTCATGCCAACTTCTCCTTGATATAGTCCAGCTTCTCAGATTATTTGCTCAGCACACAAATTGAAGAAGTATGGTGAAAGAATTCCATGGGCACTGCTGAACACCTTTCCAGATTTTTAGACATGCAATATTTCCTTGTTGTGGTTGAGTGATTGCCTCATGGTCCAGGTAGAGTTTCCACATGTGTTAAGTGGGGTATTCTGGAATTCCAATTCTTTTGAATGTTATCCATAATTTGTTATGATCCACACAGTCAAGCACTTTCGTATAGTCAACAAAACACAGAAAAACATCTTTCTGATATTATTTGCTTTTTGCCAAGCTTCATTTGACATCAACAATGATATCTTTTATTCTACATCTCTTCTGAATCTGATTAAAATTTCTGGCAGATGACTGTTGAAGTATAGTTGCAAGCATTGTTTAGTAATCATAAGCAAATCTTAGTTGTGTGTCATATAAATAATATTGCTCTATGATTTCCACATTCTTCACCTTTCTTCAGCATGTGAAGGTACAGGATTCAAACCCAGCCAAAAGTAAGCAAGCTTCTTCACAGTGTCCACAAATATTGGAAGCAGGCCACACCTCCCAAAAACCTTTCTTTTTGAAGATTGGTTTCTCAAAGTCAATCATGCAAGTGATTACATTATGTTACATCAATCATGAAAGATTCCTTCAACTAACTGCCAAACCACTAAGAATCCTGGTTTAGCCTAATTGACACAACATGTCAAATACCACAATGGGTTTTAGTTCTTTGTCAAAAGTCAGCTCTCCATACAAGACGGATTTTCTTTTGGGTTCCCTTTATATTCTTTTGTTATTGCTGTTTTAAATCATTTTATTGGGGGATCATACAACACTTATCACAATCAATACATACAGCTATTGTATGCAAGACACATTTGTACATTTGTTGCCATGATCATTCTCAAAATCTCCTCTTTCTACTTTCCCATCTCCCATGTCACCTTAGAACCATCAATCCCATTGTTTTCTCCTACAGACTGTTCATCCACCCTATCTAATCTAGGAAGACTTGCAGAGATAATAATATGAACAAAAACCCCCAAGACATTGCAAGATGAAGGGACCAAAGACAATAAAGTGATGACAAAAATAAAAAACCAATGTCCAGAAAAATATATAATAAAATATATGAATAAGTAAAAAAAAATAAAATAATATTAGCAAAATGAAAACTTGTAAATAGTTCAAGGTTTGTTTTTTGACCTCCAGGAGTGTCGCCCAGTTGAATCCGATGGGGTGTCACAAGTTGGCACCCCCTCAGGAACTCCATGCTCTGCTCCCCCTGCTACTCTGCTGCATACCCTTAGTATTTTTGTCTTGGTATAGTGGGGTCAGATAGGATACAATCCCGGCCCTGCTTCTCCATTGTTGTCCCCACAGGTCAGCAAGGGATGCTGTATTTCATAGTGGGGCCAGCCATATGCTCCTCTCTGTGCATTGGCTGTTCTGAGTGGGAATATCTTCCTCAAGGCTTGGTGTACCAGGATGCGCTCTTCCTCCCTCTTCATTTGTTCTCGTGTACTCTGATCAGGCATGCCCCACTCCCCAAGCTGCAGCTTCAGTGCTATGCTCCAAAACAAACTCTCCTGGGGATGCCCATTTAATTGGGGTTGGGGTTGGGCTTTCAGACCTCTTCACTGGCTTCCCAATCAATGCCGTTATACCACATTCACATCCTGGAACACCAAGGTTAGGTTTAGTCTCTCTTTCCCTGTGGAGATATGAATGATACCTTGGGTGGATTAGTACCCTATTCCCCCTCTACACATCGCCATCTCCACACATCCCCTCAGCTGGCTACCATATGTACCCTAGATTTTGCCTGGCCCCTGCCATACTACTTGAGCTTCCCCCCAGGAATTTCTGTATGCAGTGACTTTTTCCCTATGCCCCTTTTAGCATTTTTTTTTCAGCTTACCTCGGAAGACTCCTTTTGTGCTTGGTTTACTTCACTTAGCATAATTTCCTCTAGTTCTTCCCATGCAGCGATGTGCTTCATGTGCTTTTCAGCAATGTATAGGGCTCCATTGTATATGTATGTACCACAGTTTTTTAATCTATTCATCAGTTGATGGAAATTTGGGCTGTTTCCAAGTCCTTGCAATTGTGAACTGTGGGGCAATGAACATTGGAGCACAGATGTCTGACTGTGATTTGTGTCTTGCATCTTCTGGGTATATGCCCAGTAGGAGGGTTGCTGGGTCATATGGTAGCTCAATTTCTATCTGTTTTAGATGTCATAAAATTGATTTCCATGTGGCTGAACATGCCTACAGATCCACCAGCAGTGGATATTTCCTGTCTCCCCATTGCCCCTCCAACACTTGTTGTTTTCTGATTTTTTTAAAATTGTGCTATCCTTGAGGGGATTAGGGGGTATCTCATTGTTGTTTTGATTTGCAAATATCTTATGCTTAATGATTTGGAACATTTTCTCATATGTTTATGGGCCATTCAGATTTCTACTGTGTCACCTCTTTTCAGGTCTTTTGCCTAACTCCTCAATGGGTGGTTTTGTTCTTTTGGGAAATTATCAGGGTATTGTAGATTTTAGTAATAAGGCCTTTGTCTGATGTGTGACTGCTAAAGATGTTTTCCCAGTCTGTGGGCTTTCTTATTACTCTCTTGGTTGAGTTCTTTCAATGTACACAGGTATTTTATTGTCAGTATATTCCCCTTGTCTATTTGTGCTCCTCTGTGTTTGTGTCCTTCCCTATTTCTGATAGGCTATGTAATCACTGTGCCAAGGTTCTCAGGTTGGTCCCAAATCCTTCATTGATGGCCTTAATAGTTTGGGCATCTGTTTCCCATTTGATATTTTGAGGACCCTTATCAAAGGTACGTTATCTGTATGCTGATGATTTTATTTCTGGGTTATCAGTTCTTTTCTATTGACCTGAGTGTCTATTATTATGCCAATACCATGCTGTTTTGACCACTGTGGCTGTAAAACACATGCTAATATCAGATAAAGCAAGTCCCCCCACTGTCTCCTTTTTCTTGAGGAGTATTATGCTAATTCTGGGCTTCTTCCCTCTCCATATGAAGTTGGTAATCATTTTTTCCATTTCTTTAAAAAAAAGATGAGGATAATTGTATTGGAATTGTACTAAACTTATATAGTGCCTTGGGTAGAACTGATACCTTTACTATATTGAGTCTTTCAATCCACAAGTATGGGATATTCTTCTATTTGTTGAGGCTACTTTTGGTTTCTTCTAATGGTGTTCTGTAATTTTGCTCATATAGATCTTTTGTTCTTTCAGTCAGATATATCCTTATATACTTCAATTTGTGCTTGGCTATTATGAAGGGTACCACCTTTGTTATCTCTTCTTCTGTGTTCTTATCTGATGTGTATATAAGTCTGCTAGACTTTTGTTTGTTGATATTGTATAATATATAAAAACATATTTCAAATAAATAAATTAAAACATATTTCCACATATAAAAACATATCATCTGCAAATAATGATAGTTTCACCTCTTCCTTCCCCAGGAGAATAGTTTTGATGTATTTTCTATGCCTTGTGCTGTTAGCTAAAACCTCCAGTAAGATTTTAAATAAGAGTGGAGACAAGGGACATCCTTGTCTGGTCCCCTTTTTCAGTGGTATTGTGTTAATCTTTTCTCCATTGATTATCACATTGACTGTTGGTTTTTCATATACAACTTGTTTTGTCTTGATGAACTTTCCTTCTATTCCTATCTTCCCGAGTGTCTTAAACAGCAATTGGTGTTGGATGTTGTCAAATGCTTTTCCCACATATATTGATGTTATCATGTGGTTCTTACAGTTTTTTCATGTCAATGTGGCGAATAATACTATTAGTCTTTCATATGTTGAATAATCCCTGCATCCTGGATATGAACCCTACTTAGTATATGATAAATTATTTGTTTCATATACATTTGTATTTTATTGGTCATTATTTTATCAGCGATTTTTGCATCAATGTTTATTAGGGATATAGGTCTGTAGTTCTCAATTCTTGTGGGATCCTTTTCTGGTTTTGCTATCAGAATTATAGTAGCTTCATAGAAGGAGTTTGGGAGTTTGCCATCATTTTCAATTTTTTTGAAGAGTTTGTGTAGGATTGGTGTCAGTTCTTCCCTGAATGGTTGGTAGAATTCTCCTGTAAAGCCACCTGGTCCAGGTGATTTTTTTGTTGGTAATCCCTTGATAACCTTGTCTATTTATTCTATTGCTTGGGTCTGTCAAGATCCTTGACACCCACTGGGGGATAATCTACTTAGGGATAGTTTTTTCCAAGAATATGTCCATATCTTCCAAATTGTTGAATTCATTGGAGTACAGTTATATTGTATAATTATTCTTTTGATTTCATTATGGTCAGTTGTAATATCCTCTCTTTCATCCCTCATTCTTGCTAGTGAATTTTTTTCCCCTCCCTTCTTTGGTTAAGTCTGCCAGTGGTTTGTCAATTTTGTTAGCTCTTTCAAAGAACCAACTTTTAGCAGCATCAATTTTCCCCATTGTTTTCTTATTTTCCATCTCCTAAATCTCAGCCCTGATTTTTATTATTTCTTCTCTTTTGCTATTAGTAGGATTGTCCTGCTGACTCTGCTCTAGTTGTTGCAAATTTTGTGCCAGCATATTAGTTATGAGATGCTCTTCCTTTTTCAGGTATGCATATATTGCTATGAAATCTCCTCTTAAGGAAGTTTATGCTGTGTTCCATAAGTTTTGGTATGTCATGTTTCATTCTCATTGGCTTCTAGAAATTTCCTAATTTCATCTCTGATCTGGGCCATGATGTACTCCTTTTTCAATAGCTATTCACCCTCCATTTATTTGCACTTGTTGTCTTCATCTTCCTTTTGTTGATTTCCAGCCTTATAGACAGTGAAAGAGAGAGAGCGACAGAGAGAGAGACAGAGCGATAGATCAGAGAGAGAGGTAAGTATGATGTCAATGTGCTTAAATTTATGTAGATTTGCCTTAGGCCCCAGCATCTGATCTATCTTTAAATATTTGACATGCGGGCTTCAAAAGAATGTGTTTTTTTTAATTTGGTTGAAAAATTGTTGATATTATGTCAAATTATCTAATTATAGTGTTTAGATCTCTAGCATCCTTGTTGAGTTTCTTTCCCTCCTTGTTTATTTTCTGTCTTTCTCAGAGAGTGGCGTTTTGAAGTCACCCACTGTTAATTGTTGACGCTGTGATTTCTTTTTTCATATTTTGCAGTATATGGTTGATATATTCAGTGGGTGTCTCATTTGGAGAATATTTGTTTAAAATGCTTATTGGTTCATTGTCTACCGTACCCTTGAGCATTTTATAGTGTCCTTCCTTATCTGTTTTTATGGTTTCCACTTTGGGGTCAATTTTTATCTGAGATTAGGATTGCTACCTGTGCTTTTTGTGAATTGTTGTTTGCTTGTTTTGCCTTTCTCCAACCTTTGACTCTAAGTCTATTTTTGTCCATAGTGCTGAGATGTGTCTCCTGTAGGCAGCAGATTGATGGATTGTGTTTTCAAAGCCAGTCTGCTAGCCTCAGTCTTTTGATGCCTGAGTTCAGTCCATTGATATTTTGGGTTATTATCTCCATTTGTGAAATATGTGATGTAATCTCATATCTTTTCTGTTGTGTGTTTCCCTATCTCCCTTTCTTTTCAGTGTGTTGTGCATGTGTGTTTGTAAGGGTTGTTCATTCTTGACTTCTTTCCATCCTTAAACCATTCCTATTTTGTGGCCTGTTTTCTCTTTGTTGCCCTCTGGATGAGGTTGTTCTATGTGGTGGTCTTGTATTTATGCTTGATGAGTGCTGTTCTTCTGCTCATACTGAGCAGCAAGGATCTTTTGTAGAGCTGTTTTTTTTTTCTAAACGTATTCTTTGAATTTTTCCTTGTCTGGAAAACTCTTACTTCTCCATGTGTCTTGATAGATAATTTGGCTAGGTGGACTATTCTTGGGTTTGTGTTATTTTCCTTCAATTTTTGGAATATATTACTCCACTCTCTCCTTTTCTTTATATTTTCCACTGATAGATCTGAGCATATTCTTATTTGGGATCCTTCATATGTGATTGCTTGTTTTTTCCTAACTGGTCTCTTGATTTTCTCCTTTACCTTGAATTTGGATAGTTTGACTATTATGTGCCTTGGTGACTTTTTGTGATTTGGTCTAGCTGTTGTTCTTTCAGTCTCCTGAATGGTTTCCTGGTTTTCATTCATTAAGCTGGGAAAGTTTTCCTCCAATAATGCTCTATTGCAGATGACTTCTTTGTAATGTCTTTCTTCTGTAGACCAATAATTCTGATGTTATTCATCCTTATAGCATCAGACATAGTTCTTACATTTTTTTCAGTTTCTCTGATAATCTTATTAGATTTTTGTTCGCTTATGTTAAATTCCATTTGGCTATCCTCTAGCTCACGGATCCGTTTTTCAGCTTCCTGCAGTTGATTTGAGAAGTCCGTGGGTCTGCCATTGGTTTTTGTTATCTCACCCCTTAACCCTTGCATTTTCCTTTGGGTATGGACTTTTCCTTGACAATCATTTCATCCATTAACTGTTTTATTTCCCTCATATCCTGTATAACTCCAAGCAGCATTCTGAAAATATATTTCTGTGGCATATCAATACCTGCTTCTACTATGCATGTAGTTAGTTTCAGGAAATCTTCTGCCATTGCTTCTTGTTTCTCCTGTATTTCTGTCTTTGAGGATGTTGGGGCTGATTGCTGATTGCGTTGTGTTGTTCTCAAGAAGCCAGGTGCCATTTTCCATGGTTTTGAAGAGACAATGGCTCTCTCTGGGAGACTTATAGGAGTGTGCTTCGAACTTCCTTTGACTAATTTCACTATAGAATTGGCCTGCCACTTTTTCCTATGGCTTTCCTCTTTCCCTAGTGTACCAGTATTCCATTATTTGGAGGTCAATTTGGATGGTCCTCTCAGGGACCACTGGTTGGATTGTTGTGGACCCACAAGGATGGTACTATGGTACATGATCTCAATAGAAGCCATGACGGTGTAGCCCATGGACACTTGGGGCACTGCAGGGGGTGCCTGCTGAAAGGGGAGTGTCACAGAAGGCTGGTGTGTTACCTGTTTTTGTGTAGAGCACCTTGTATAGTGGATGGAATTGCCCTGATCAGGTAAATGGCTGCAGAGGTCAGGCAGTGTTTCCCGCAGTATTCTGGAATTTTGGCTAGTGTTGGCTGTACTGCCTTGAGCCACAAAAGACAATAAGAAGGTGGGAGGAAGTTCCTTCAGTCAGAGGACAGATAAGAACTCTCCCAGCCACACTGGCTGGAATTCCCCTGTAAGAAATTGGGTGGTATATCCCCAGGTAAAGGGTGGATGGACTTCTCCAGCCTAAGGCTACACTGCACATGCTGAGGTTCTCCCAACCAGGTGTAGCAGGTGCAATTGTCCTAGGCTAAGGGAAGTCCACAATGGTATGTGAGCCAAAATGGAAAAGACCAAGTAGAAAACAAACACCCAGGAACTAAGCCTGCTGAACCTGTGTGTGTGTGTGTGTGTGGGGCTGGGGGGGGGAGATAGAATGAAGAGAGGGAACCCAATGTAACTTATAGCTGATCCCCGATCCCTGATTGTAGCTATAAGGGTTTAATCCCTGCCCCTTGCTGACACAAGCTGTGACTGTGTTGAGATAAAGTCCCTGTGCCAGCTCCAATTGATCAAAGTTCTGGGTCTGGCAGAAACAGTGAAAAACAGTGGTGGGACTAGGGTCAAACCCTAGCTGGCATTCACTGTGGGAAGCCAAAAGTCCCCAAACTCTCAAAATCTTGTGGATCTGTGCCTACTTATCTTTATTATGCTCCACCTGTGATCAGTGTTGAATTTACTCATTAACTCTCCTAGGCTGATTTCTGCTGAGTCCCTCTGGTGGATGTTAATCAGTTGCCATCTTTTGTTGTTGCAAATGAATGGAAACGCTTAGAATGAGAAGCACATGGAATGAAAAGATAAAGGACTGAAGCTCACTCAGACTGCAGCAAATAACTGAGACCAAAACAAACTCCAGGCTAGACATACTTTATCAAAGACATGTCCTTGATTGTCTGTCAATATGGACCTGTATGCATATGATCATGTTGACCTTGTATGTGTATCCTTGAAGTTTTGAAGTGTATCCAAGTTCTAATCAAGTTTTTAGCTACATTTTCCCGGAAGTCTCATTTATATTATTTTGGTTTATGTTCTTGTCATTGTACCCAAACCAGGCTGCTTTGAAATCAAAGAATTTAAAGTCTGCTTCTTTGCTCTTCTTTATTGCTGCTTGACTTAACCAGACTCTCTTTCCTTTATGTGAAACTGTTGGTTAGTTTTTCCATTCCCTGAAAGAATGAATGGATCAAGTTTGCATTATATCTATGGATCACTTTGGATAGTTTTGAAATTTTCACTATGTTAAACCTTCCTGTGTGTGAGCATGGTATATTCTCCTATTTGTTTAAGTCTTTCTTGGCTTTTGTAGTTTTCATTGTATAGATATTATGTACATCTGGTAAAATTAATTCCTAAGTACTTCATTTTTTAGGTGGTTATTTTAAATGATTTGGTTCCACAAATTCATCCACTGAGTTCTCTTTGGTAAGGAAAGAAATCCAACTGCTTTATGTATGTTTTTGAACCCTCATTTCCCAATAGTTTTCTTGCAAAGTTTCTAGGGTTTTCTATGTAAGACTTACACCCTCTAAATAGAAATCGTTTTATTTCCACCTTACCAACATGGATATTTTTGTTTTTCTATCTTGAGTTATTGCTCTCTCTGCAATTTCCAACATAATATTGGAGTGACAATAACAGGTATATTTGTCTGTTACCTATTCTCAGAGGGAATGGTTTCTATCTCTTTCCACTGAGACCTACAATGGATGTTTGTTTTGTGTATATTCCCTTAACTGTGTTGAGGAATTTCCTCTCTATTCCTATTTTTTAACCATTATTTCCTAGGTGATGTTTGTTGAATTTGTGTGTGTATGTGTTGAATTTTATCAAATACTTTGTCTGCCTTGATTGACATGATCGTGTGGTTCTTTTCCTTGTTTTACTAATGGGGGTTACTTTGATTGTTGCTAAGGTTGAACCATTTTTATATAGATGGTACAAATTCCAGATAATTGAAAGTATTGCAATTAGAATTCCAGTACATACATGCTGGGATTTATTCCAACAATAAAACATGTTTAAATGTACATTTCAATCACTGGATGGTTTCAGGAAAATCCTCTGCATACTAATTGTCTTAGTCTCATTAGATTGCCTCTAAAGCTATGTGAAGTTTATTTAGCTCAAGTTGTCAATATTTCCATCAGTGTGTAAGCAAAAGTGAAATTAAATACAATTTTTATTGTATCAAATGAATTGTAACCAAAGACAATGATTAGTTAGTAGTAATATTCAATGATAAGTGTTAGTATCAACATTCAATTGAAACAATGACTTCCATAGGGGATATCTTATGCCAGATAAATTCAAGACAGAAAGGTTAGCTCAGAAAATTATCTTAGTAGTTTGTTGAGAATCTGAAGTGTTCATCTACTTATATTTTCTTGAAGACATAGGATAACCACAAGACTTCTTAGGACATAGTAAAAAAGAAAGTCAAACCCTACATTGTTGAATTAAAAAGCAAGGAAAGATATTTCATCCCACCCCCTCCCCCCTCCAACCCCTATTATAGGGATAAACTTGCCCATTCTTCAAAGATAGAAATGGTCTACCTATGAAAAATTTTTTGTAAAATCTTACCTCACAGGCATCTTTTTGCTCATCACACTCAAAGAATATTTCAAAGAAATAGGACCTGAGTCCCTTGACGATAACAAAACTTTTGCTTAATGTAGTGTAAAGCAAATAGCACACATTTCTTGAGTAAAGGTAGCCTAACCATTACTTTCAGAAGTATATAGGCCAAGGTGGAGGGTAGGTTAAGAACTAATAGCTTCACATTTTGATTTTTGCTGTTGTTATAAAGATTTCCATGATTTTTGTAGTAGTATGTTTTTATTTATTCATGTATAGTTAAATCTTGGTTGTATTTTCCTTTTTCTTTTAGGATTTTATATATGCCATCCCATTGTCTTTTTGGTTGAATGAGTTTTGTCAAGAGCCCTGAGCTTAATATTATTGATTCCACTTTGTATGTGACATTTTCTCTTTCTCAAGATGATTTCAGGGTCTTTTCAAAGTCTTTGATTTTGGAAAGTTGGTGTGTCAGTCCAGGTAGACTAGAGGAACAAATTTCAGAGACACGCATATGGATATAAGGAATGGGTTTATATTCAAGGGGAACAGGACATTGAGAAAACATCCCAGCCCAGTCCAGCTCAAAGTCACAAGTCAGATATTAACCCGTATGCCCGAAATCAGTCCATAAAGTCTCATTCTGACTCACGAAGTCACAGGTCAGTGGCTACAGAGTCCTGGAACCAACAAGGGTCTCCCCATGTCTCCTCGCTTCCAGGGCTCAGGGTCCATCAACAGCATCCCGTGGCGGCAGAAGCAACTCATCGCTGGAAGAGGCCTCCATGTGGCTGCCCAGTCTCAGAGGTCTGGCTCCTTCAGGGCAAAGCCGTGTGGTTTCTCCACCAGCTTCTCATCTTCATGAGGGAAATATCTTGAGCTTTCTCAGGAGTCTCAGGTAAAAGCCATGCTCACATAGAGGCCTCATCGACTACTCAATGGCTATTTCCTGATTAACAGGCCAGACTCCACCCCTATATTTCAATCATAAAATTAACATAAGCACATGACTGCCACATTTGGGTTAGATATGTCTTGGTAATTTTCTTTTGGTGCCTATAAAATTTAGAATTTGTTGAGCTTCTTTAATGAATATCTCCTAATTTTTATATAACTAGAGAAGTTTTATTCCAACATTTCATTGACCTTTTTTGTTTTGTCTTTCTATTCTAGTATTCTGATCAACACATGTAAATTTTCATAATAGTGGTCCAGAAAATTATTAGTCATTCTTCATGTGTTTTTCATTCTCTTTTCTGGTTGATCCTTTAAAATATTACTAAGAAGTTATTAATCTTCATTTTCACTAATTTTGTCTTTCATTGTTCAGTTACACTCATTTGACCTGATGCATTTCTTCTTTTTTAAAAAAAATTATTTTATTTTTTTGTTTTTTTTTTGCATTTCTTCTTATGAATGTTTAATATTAACATTTTGGATTTATATTGGCCTATTTTGCATTGGTTATAATCTTCCACTTATTTTTGGCAATTTCTACTTTATGTTTTTCTCAAATTATTCTAGGAATTTGTCCTGTCTTCATCCATTTTGATGATGATGTTCTTGGTGTTATTTTTGCATTTTTTCATAGCACTCATATTCCACTCAAAGGGCCTAAATTTATGAAGGGGCTTCAAAATATTTGTTAACATATTCCATTATCTACACATATTTATTTTTTAGCATTATTAGAATATGTACTTAAGAAATTAAAAGGAAACAGTAAAGTGATAAATATTCCAGGAATGAGAACTCAGGAAGCATTTGAATAAAGAAGAGAGTATTAATAGAGACCATTCTGCAGGATGCCATAGGACAGCAGTTCTCACTCTATGGGTCATGACGCCTTTGGGGATCAGTTGACCCTTTCACAGGGGTCACCTGATTCATAGCAGTAGCAAAATTAGTTATGAATTAGCAATAAAAATAATTTTACCGGGCTGAGCCCCAGTGGCATAAATGACTGAGTGCGGGACTGCTGCACGTGGGCTTGGTGGTTCAAATCCAGCGGTGACTCTCAGAAGCAGTGCTGGATAGCTCCCACGACCACCAGAGGGCAGTGATGCCCCCCCCCCCAATAATAATTTTATAGTTGGGGGATCACCATAAATGAGGAGCTGTGTTAAAGGGTTGTGGTATTAGAAAGGTTGAGGACCACTGTCCTAGGAGGACATTACTGTGTCTCTTTCCCAGAGACTAGTAGTGACGACAAATAATGACTAGATATTTGCTATTTTTTATTATATTTAAAAACTTTCTCATAGGTTTCATATACTTATATATTTTCAAATGACACCAACCCAGTATTTGATGACAAAACCCTGGACAGAAGAATGAAATATTTTCCAAATCACTCTTTCTTGATTACTAATATCAAACTGGATGGAATGTTCTTGTATTCTAGGATCTTGTGACTATGAGTTTTGCCAAGCATTGCTTAAAGTTTATAAGGCAGTCTCACGATCCAGTCTTCCTTGTTGTCCCTGGTGAAAAAAGCAACAATATGTTTCAACTGAAAGTGGCGAATGACTCTATGCTTTCAGTGGAAACCTCCTCTGAATGGTTGATTTTTTGGATTCCGACTGAGAGGCTCTCCAGCTATCAATTCAGTATACTCAAATAAAGTTTTGGATTTACCCATAGTATACTTAAAGACAGGCTATAAAATAGTTCCTGTTAAAATCCAAAACTTCCAAGTTTGGGCTACATATTTAGTGTGGGAACATTCATGTTATATCTTGAAATTTGGAAAGTGGCACACAAATTCTGGATTTCTCATTTTTTTTCCTGTTCAATGCTTTTTTAAAAAAAATATATGTATTAATAACTTTATTGGGTGCTTTTACAGCTACTACAACATTCAGTACATCATTTGTATCAAGCAATTTGCACACGTGCTGCCACATACATTTCCAAACATTTTCCACTTGAGCCCTTGGTACAAGCTCCTCTTAAAAAAAAACTCCCCTTTTCCCCTCCCCCCTTTTTTAATGAATCATTTTATTGGGGGTTCATACAATTCCGATCACAATTCATACCATCATGAATTTTATGCAGGCCACATTTACACACTCATTGCCATCATCACTCTCAAAACATTCTCCATCCCTCCAGGCCCCCAGTATCACCTCCCTATATTAGCCTTCCTCCCGCCTTCCCCTTGAACCCTTATTAATTTACAAATTGTTATTTTTTTCATACTGTACACTATACAATGTGTCCCAATACTTGCTTCCCTGTTGTCTATGTCTATTCCTTTCTATTCCTCCACCCCTCTACCCTCCTGGTATTACCACTCCTATTACTAGTCTTGATAGATCATCTATCCTAAGTTTCCCATGTTTTCAACTTGGTCCAGCTGGATTTATGTGGTAGAATTGGGGTCATGATAGTGGGTGAGAAGCAGCATGGTGACTAGAGGAAGGTTGTATATTTCATTGCTCCTACCCTGTATCTTAACTGGCTCATCTCCTCCTTTTAATCCCTCTGCAAGAGGGTGTTAACCTCACCTATTGATTGGCTTTGGGTCCCCAATCTGTATTCCCCCTCATTAATAATAATATAATTTTAGCTCATTGATGCCTGACACCAGATCCTTTCACCACCTCATGATCACACAGGCTGGTATGCTGCTTTCGTGTGGGCTTTATTGCTTCTGAGCTGAATGGCTGCTTGTTTACTCAAGCCTTTAAGTCCCCAGACGCTATATCTTTTGGTTGCCGGGCACCATCAGTTTTCTTCACCACAGTAGCTTATGCACACGTTTTTCCTCAGCGATCATATCAGGAAAGTGAGCATGCAATGTTATCCTTTTGAGTTCTTGAAGCCTGATATCTAATCCCTTTGACACCTCATGATTCCACAAGCTAGAGTGCTTCTTCCATGTGGGCTTTGTTGCTTCTGAGCTAGATGGCTGCTTGTTTACTTTCAAGCCTTAAAGAGTCCAGGCGCTCCATCTTTTGATAGCCGGGCACCATCAGCTTACTTCACCACCTTTGCTTATACACACATTTGTCTTCAGTGATCATGTCAGAAAGGTGAGCATCTTAGAATGCCAATTTAATAGAACAAAGTGTTCTTGAATTGAGGAGATACTTGAGTGGAGATCCAATGACCATCTGTTGTCCTACTACTAACCCTATAAGTATATATATAATCTCTTTCCCCATCCTCGCTTATAAATATATGCCCCCTTGTACATACCTGTATTTGAACCTCTATAAATGCTCATTATCCCCCAGTTCCTTCCTCTATTTCCATTTACTTCCCTCTTGTCCCACTATCATACTCAATCTTCACTTGGGTTTCAGTATTTTCTCTCTGTTACATTAGTCTTAATCCCTATTGACCTTCTCTCACCCACCTATCCCTGCATTTGTATCAATTGTTATTCTCTTTTTCCTAGGCTGGTCGACATCACCACTTTTCCTCCTCCTCCCCCTCTTCAATGTTCCCTACCCTGGAACCATCAGTCCTGTCATTTTCGCCTCCAATCTCTTTGTCCAGTCTATCTTGTCTAGATAGACCTGCAGAGGTAACAATATGTACAAAACAGGTCTCCTAAAATGGAGCAACTTAAGCAAATAAAGCAATGATAACAACAGTAAGAAACCCCCTCAATATACTATACAATATGTAACAGAATAATAAAAATAATAGCAATATAAGAACCTGTATAAAGTTCAAGGTCTGTAGTTGACCTCCTAGAGTTACCCCTGGCTGAGTTGGGTGGGGTGCCAATACCCTGGCCCCAAAGTATATCCTTGGCAATCCAATTGTGATTCTATGTTCTGTTGCCCACTCTTACTGCTTTGCATTGGTGTGGTTGTGTCCGACAGGGTATGATCTTGACCCTGATTCTTCATCCTGGCCCTGATAGGCCTTGGGTCAGCGAGGGTATCCGTATTTCATAATGGGGCCGGCCATACAGTCCTCTTTGTGCATTAGCTTTTCTGAGTGGGACTATCATCCTGAAGGCTCGGTGGGCCAGGATGCATGTCATTCTCTCTTCCTCCGCTTTCATTTGTTCTCCTGCACTCTGGTCAGACATATCTCACTCCCCAAGCTTCAGCTTCAGTGGTGGCCTCCAAGGCAAATTCCTCTGGTAGAGAGGTGGCTGCCCCTATAGTTGGGGTTGGGGTTGTGTTCTCAGGTCCCTCCACTGCTTCTCCACTCCATGCTGCCATGTTGCATTCACATCCTGGGTCTCCAGGTTTAAGTTTGGTCCCTCTTTCCCGGTGGAGCTATAAACAATATGCTCCCCTTTGATGGTTTAGTGCCCCCTCCCCTTTCTACACATCGCCATCTGCACCCCTTCGCCCCTCTCCCCTAGTTGGCTACCATATGTAGCCCCAAATTTTATCTGGCCCCTGCCATATCGACTAGGCCTTCTCCCAGGATTTTCTCTGTAGAGTAGCTTTTTCACGATGCCCCTTTCCAATTTTAAAATTATTAATATGCTTACCTCCGCAGATTCTATTTTACATGACCCTTTGCGCTTGACTAACTTCACTTAGCATAATTTCCTCCAGTTCTTTCCATGCAGTGACGTGCTTCATTTGTTCATCACTGCTTTTCAGCGATGCATAGTACTCCATTGTATTTATGTACCACAGCTTTTTAATCCATTCATCAGTTGATGGGAATATGGACTGCTTCCAACTCCTTGCAATTGTGAACTGTGCTGCTATGAACATTGGAGCACAGATCTCTGGTCATGGATTGTTGCTTGTCTCTTCTGGGTATATGCCCAGCAGGGGAATTGCTGGGTCGTATGGTAGTTCAATTTCCATCTGTTTTAGGTATCTCCAAATTGATCTCCATAGTGGCTGTACATGCCTGCAGGTCCACCAGCAGTGGATAAGTGACCCTATGTCCCCACAGCCTCTCCAGCATTTGTTACTTTCTGACTTTTTGAATTGGGCTATTCTTGAGGGTGTTAGGTGGTATCTCATTGTTGTTTTGATTTGCATATCTCTTATGGCTAATGATCGGGAGCATTTTCATATATATATATACATATATATATATATGCGTCTGATTTCCGCATCTATGAAACTTCTGTTTAATTCCTTTGCCCATCTCTTCAGTGGGCAGTTAGTTTTGCTCTTTTTGGAAGCTATCAGGGTATTATAGATTTTAGTGATAATGCCTTTATCTGATTTGTCATTACCAAAGATGTTTTCCCAGTCTGTCTGCTCTCTTGTTACTCTCTTGATGAATTCTTTCGATGTTTTATCTTTAGTATATCCCATTTGTCTATTAGAGCCTCCTCTGTGTTTGTGTCTTTCCCTATTTCTGTTTGCCTATGTAGTCCATGTGCCAGTGTTCTCAGATTGTTCCCAATTCCCTCATTGATGGCCCTAGTAGTTTGGGGTTTTACTTTAAAGTCTGTAATCCACCTTGAATTTATTCTAGTGCATGGATTGAGGTAAGGGTCTTGCTTCCTTTTTTATAGGTAGACATCCATTTTTTTCCAGCACCACTTGTTGAAAAGGGCATCTGTTTCCCATTTGATACTTTTGGGGCCCTTATAAAAGAACACTTTTCTGTATGCTTGTGTCTTTATTTCTGGATTTTCAGTTCTTTTCCATTGGTCTGAGTATCTGTCATTATGCCAATACCATGCTGTTTTGACCACTGTGGCTATATAGTATGTGCGAAAGTCAGGTAGGGCAAGCCCTCCCATGATGTCCTTCTTCTTGAGGAGTTCTCTACTAATTCTGGGCTTCTTCCCTCTCCATATGAAGTTGGTAATCATTTTTTTCCATTTCTTTGAAGAAGGAGTATGGTACTTGTATCGGTATTGCATTAAACTTATATATTGCCTTGGGTAGGACTGTCATCTTTACTACATTGAGTCTTCCGATCCACAAGCATGGGATATTTTTCCATTTCCTGGAATCATTCTTGGTTTCTTGTAATAGTGTTCTATAATTTTCCTCATATAGATCTTTTGTTCTTTTTGTCAGGTATATCCCTAGATATTTCAATTTATGCTTGGCTATTGTGAAGGGTACCT
>PVJH01032665.1:0-22439 GCA_004026705.1 Nesogale talazaci | reverse complement strand
TGGAAAAAAGACAGGCTGGGGTGACAGGCTCAGAAATCCAGCAAGCGTGGGATGGGCAGATCATTCTCCCGACTCCCAGCTCCTCCATCCACTCTTCTCCCTGCCACCCCGATATTGTACTCTCCACCTGTTTTTACTGAGCCCTGATGATGTCGGGGTTATAGATTTGTAGTCTAAAACCACCAGTCAGCAGCCGGGGAGAAAAACAAGGCTTTCCACTGCTGTAGAAAAGTCAGTCTTGGAACTTCACAGGGGCAGTTCTACTCTGACCCCGGGGGTCAGTATGAGTTGGCATCGACTCCATGGCAGTGCGTTGGTTTGGGTTGGGCACTGTAAAGGAGCACAGCAGAAACAGGTGGTGGGACCTGGGCTGGAGGCTGTGGGCCACTCCAGCTGGCTGGAGCTCCGTACTCAGACTTGACTGAGCACAACTTCACAGACAGAATGTCATGTAGTCTGCCTCAGGCCTCCCGAGCTGGAAATGCAGAACTGCTGCTGCTTTGTTTTCAGCTCTGGCTTATGCTTTATGGGTATTATTTCAAATAGTCTGTTTTTCACGAGAGAGAAAAGGGAAGATGGGCTACTGCCTCATCCTCATGTCTTTCTGGTCCGCACCTCGTGCAACCTTGTGCAAATGTATTGGTGGTTTGTGCCATCGTCTGTATTTGCTATCCTTCAAGGATACCTGGTGTTGGTTCAACAGAGGATCACAGTTGGCACATCAGAGCCTCTCTGCATTCGAAAAACCCTGACAGCTCCTGTGCTGGGATTGTTATGTCTACGTGCTGTCCCTCCCTTAATGCTCAGGTCAAGGGCCTTTGCTTTGCCCTGGTGGCCACTGCACCAAGCCAACCCAACAACGGGTCTTGCTGGTAGTCGCTATCTGGAGAAAGACAGCTGAGAGCATCCTTTTTCATTAAAGGGGAGGAGGGGAGCAGCTAGATCACGAGAAGAAAAATATTGTACATTTTCCAAGACTCTCTCCAAGCCTCTGAAATCTCTGGGGTAGATTTGAAATCAAAGTAGTACTCATTGAATTATTTACGATGCATTTTTAGCCTGCTGGAAATAATTTTCAGTTTATCGGGAAAGCTAACTGGGACTTTTAACTGTGTTGCTTTGTGTGGCCCACAAATTCTGAAAAAGAGAACTCTGAAGGCAGGGTCCAGGGATGACCAAGTGAAAGTGAATGATCACTCCAGTTTTTAAATTTTTATTTGCAGGCCCCAGACTCTATGTGTAAAATTCCTCCCTACTCCCCACTCCCAACAGCAGTTGAGACTCAGCCAATGGGGTGCTAGACCTCTTCCTACCTCTAAATAGCACATGACCTTGAGTAATTCCTCTCACTTCAAAAACTGTCATGCATGAAAGCTTGTGGAAGAAAAGGTGTTAAAGGAAAACAGAAAGTTAAATAGAAAAGTTCTCTGAGGTTTGTTTTGTCAGTGGGGGAAGCATCACAATCACTAACTGTGCCAAGCAAATTTTAGCAGCCTTCTCCACCCTCTGCCTCCCTGTGGAAGGCTGCAGAGATTTGAAATGAATAAAATTAGCATTCTTCCCTCTTCCCACTGACAAGCCTGGTGCCTCTCCCAGGGGAATGGCTTTTCCCAGACTGATAACTACTAATAGGTGTCTTTCACCAATTCTGGCCACTCAGATGATTTTTGCCTCCAAGGGGAGGAGGACGCTGTAATTGCAAGCCTTCTCAGGATGCTTCAGTAATATTAAAGTGCTGTTTTAACAGACATTTATGGAGAGCTTCCTCAAAGCTTGCAATTTAAGCTGAAGCGATGATTGAAAGCACAAACCGATTCTTAAATTCAAACACCAGTCTGGTTGAACTTGAAAAAGAACGCCTGTTTTAAGGGCTGTACTCTTTGAAGATCTATCTATGTGGGATCCAACTGAGGACAACAACTCAAAAAAGAGTTGACAGGAGCCTTCTGGGGCAGTGAGTTGACGGTTAAGCCGGAGAAATCGCTCAGGAAAGGAGGGTGAGAACAATTGAAAGAATGTCATCAGCGCCATCAGACTGCACGCAGAGACTATTCAATTGGTGGTTGCTCTGCTAGGTGTATTCTCAATGACAATCTGGAAAAAGAAAATGCAGTGTCGATACATGCCAATGAGAGCACAATAAAATACAAGCTGAACACATTTTTTTAAAATACTTATGCTTTGTGTGTTTTCTTTCAAAAGCTAAACATGCATGAATGTGCTGGACTAATACATGGTAACACATAAAGAAGCAAACATTTTGAAGGATGAAATAAAGCAGAAATGCAAAATAACACCCTGTTGTTTTCTCCTTGTTGCTTAACTGACTATGTGCTGCTTGGCCAGGAGTGCAGTGTGTCCCATTTAGCTAGTGTGTCCCATTGTTCTTGGGGAAGGTTCAGACGTCTTAATAAGAACTATCTTTTTCAAGTGATAGAGTAGACATAATTAAAATGCTTAAAAGAAGAAGGAAATAAACATTGCTGATAATCACAGAATCTAGAGGTAAGAACAGTAATTGCTACAAAATCATTAAAAAAACAATCAAGGGCTGAGCCCCGGTGGCGTAGTGGTTGTGCGCGGGACTGCGGCCCACTGGGATGGAGGTTCGATTCCAGCTCCACGGAGCAAAGGCTGGGCCTCCTACTCCCACCACCTGAGGGCAGTGATGCCCCCCCCCCAAAAGAAAAGCCATGACCACACTGAGGTCTCATTGGATGTCTCCAGGACAGACTAGATTCCACCCCTACACTCTTAATCCTCACACTGACACCAGATTAGGGGACTTCCACAAAGGGCACCAATAGAAAGAAAATGTTTCAAAAATGATGATGGAAAAAAATTTTAAAAAAATTTAAAAAACAATCAAATAAAAATACTGAAATGCGAGGCTATTGTTCCATATAAGTGCTTGCATTTCTGTAATCTGTGCTTCCCAAAATTCTTCAATTTTCCATGTATTGATCATCAATATGGTACTTCTGGTATTTTCCAGGAACTCAAATTGTGTTCCATTCTAATTTCTTTGGGCTTGGGGATCATCAGTTATAGGGTAGAATTTTGTTTGTTTCCCAACCAAATTCTCCAAGAACAGCCATTGTCACCCTCAAGGAAGAAGCAGTGCATTGTCATGGTGGGAAATAATTCCTAGGTACTTAGGGTCAACAGAGTCCAAGTGAATGAAAACTCAAACTGAGCAGGACAAAAACTCATGGACTGTGACTCAAGGAGAAATTGAACTTGCATGGACTCCTCATACGGACAGTGCAGTGCTGAGGCATTTCGGAAAACTGATGAAAATAATAGTGCAATCGGCGTGGGTGATTGACAGTGCTATACTTCTTTGTTTATATGGGGTGTTGCTTTCCTGCTTGTGGCTTGTGTTTCTTTTCTGCCTGTGCATCATGATCTTTGGGGGTTTTTTCTCTACATTTCCTTTGTTCCTTTTCTTTTTGGGTGTGTGTCCTGTTTGTTTGGTTGCTGACTGCCTTGGGGCTGCTCTCATTGTGGTTGATATTGTAGGGCTACGATTTGTCATCTTACCTAAATAAACCTGAGACATGAAAACTCCATGGACAAGCAGATGGTGTCTAGGCTCCAACTTAACTCTAGCCCTAATTCAAGAACACCGAGATCTGATAACATGGCCCTGCTTGATACTCATCTTCAAGTCATGATCACTGAAGATAAGCATGCTTTCAGCCAAGTGAGCTGAAGGAAGTACATAACGCCTGGTTATCGATTAGAATAGCGTCTGGGGTCTTACAGGCTTGTATTCAACAAGCAGTCATCTCAACAGAGAGTCCACACAGAAGAGGCACACCAGCTTGTGTGAAGCAACGATTACAGTTAAATATTCTAATATGGCAAAAGGAAAAGTATCAATGCTACTATTATGAGCATCCAATTTGTAGGAATCTATGGAGGAGCCCCAAACTCATTTGCAAAGTATCTAGTCAGAGGCTGCTGCTGGCATTTCCACTGTAGGCACAGGCGGGAGTCTCGAATAGCCTTCTAATCAAACAGAAACCATTTAATATTGCATATACTGAATTGAACTCGAGGCTTAGCTGGATGACCCACCTATAGATCCAGCTTGAGTTGGTTCTGTGTGCAAGTATCTCTTTCTTGTTTCGTAACAGAAATTTCTTCCCTGGCTTTTGGAATATTGATGAGGGCCTTTTCTTTCTGACTCACTAGTTTTGGGCTTTATGTTAGTATTATTTTATCCTTACCACCTTATTTTGAATTTGGTTTCTTTTTTAAAAATCATTTTATTTGGGGCTCTTTTAACATTTCATACAACACTTGTATCAAGCATATTTGCACATATGCTGCCATCATCACTTTCTAGACATTTATTTTCTATTTGAGCCCGTCATAGCAGCTCCTCTTCCCCCCCTCCTTTGGCCCTCCCCAATCAAGACCCCTTGATAAACTATAAATAATTATTATTTTTATATCTTACACTGTCTGCTGTCTCCTTTAATTCATGTTTCTGTTGTCTGCTGCGCCCCCCCTCCCCCGCCCATCTGAGGTGGGCGGTATACATCAATCATTGTGATTGGTTTTCCCCTTCCTCCCCCTTAGTCATAAATCTTTCCCATACTCTCATTGTACCTCTACTCGCATTATTGTTGTTCCAGATTCTATGTGTCGAGAACACTTATCTGTAAAAGTATACGTGCTGGGTTTGTAAGGTAGAACTGGGATCATGATTGTGTGTGTGTGTGTGTGTGTGTGTGTGTGTGTTCGCGCGCGTGCGCATGCACGGTGGATGGTGGTGGGGAATAAAGCATTCAAGAACTAGAGGCATGGTGTGTGTTCCATCAGTGCTGCACTGCGCCCTGGCTGACTCATCTCTTCTTCGTAACCCTTTTGTGAGGGGATGTCCAATTGTCTACAGATGATGGACTTTGGGTCTCTTCTCTGACCCCTCCTTGTTTGCATTATTATGACTTTTTGTTTGGGTCTTCTGATGCCTAATATCTGATCCTATATACACACCTTATGATCATACAGGCTACTGTGCTTCTCCCATGTGGACTTTATTGCTTCCCTGCTAGATGGCTACTTGTTTAACTTCAAGCCTTTAAGACCCCAGATGCTGTATCTTGTAATAGGCAGGCACCATCAGCTTTCTTCACCACCTTTGCTTATGCACTCATTTTGACTTAGGTGATCGTGTCAGGAAGGTGAGCGTCACAGAATGCCAGGTTATTAGAACAAAGTGGCATTGAGGGGGACTTGACTAGAGAGCTTATGTCCATCTGCTACTTAATACTTAACATATAAACATATGTGCATAGACCTATATCCCTATTGTTATATATTAATATATTTACATATATACATACCTATATTTATACCTCTATAAATGTCTTTTGCCTCGTAGTTCTTTCCTCTATTTCCTCCTCTCTCTCTCTCTCATGTTTGACCGTTATTTGGCTCTGAGTAATTCCCCTTAGCTACATTGTACTTGCTAAACCCCAGCGGGCATGCGACACCCACCTTGGCATTGATTTTAGATCTCTTGCTGTTCCCTTGTCCCTGGATTTGTTGGCTTCTCTTTTCCCCCATCTCCCCTTCTCCCCTCTGCCCCTGGAAGCATCAATCTTGTTGTTTTCTCCTTAGGGTTGTTTATCTTGTCTATGTTATGTAGTTAGACATGGAAAAAAGAAGAAAAAGAAAAGGGGTCTATAAATAGTTCCAGGTCTGTCTGCTGATCCTTATGTATATTTTCCGATGGAGTCTGATGAGTTGCCAAGCTCTACTCTTTGAAACTGCAGTCTATTGGGGGGATCCTTGGAAGACTTCATTGCTTTGCTCCTCTTGCTGCTCTGTTGCACTCCCTTTGTGTTTTGCCTTGATGTGAGGGCAGAGGATCAGGCCCAATATCTGCACTGCATCTCCAATGCATTTTCTGGGGAGGGGGTCCATGTAGCTGGGAATGGGCCAGTACCACGGTCCTCTCTGTTAGTTCCCTGCTCATGCCAGTATATTGCCCTCAAGGCTTGGTGCATCAGGTTGCGGTCTGTTCCCTCTCTCCCTTTGCTGTGAAGGCATAAACAGTACCCTCCTCTTGAGTGAGTTAGTGTAATGTTTCCCTGCTGCCCATGCTCCCCTCCCCCTTTTTTTAGTGGACTGCCATATGCAACCCTTAGTTGCCTCTAGTCCCTTGCACAACTCATTTTACAGGCGATTTAAACATGGAGTTGGGGGGGGGCTGTTTTAAAATTGATATGGTAATGATCACACAATTCTCCTTGAAATGATTGAACGATAGAATTATTGAAATCTATGCTATGTAAATTCTCTGCCAATAAATCTGTTTTTTTTTAAGTCCTCAACACAACTTTCCTGTTTTCTTTCTCACCAATGCAGTTTTCAATTACTTCAACATTTCTCCCTAATAAACCCAGTGATTATCTGTGTTCTCCAAGAAAGTCTATCAACAGGGCTCCATCAAAACCCCAATAAAATGGTTGCCATCCCTTCTGAAATGAGCTCCTGCCTGGAATGTCATTAGTGCAGCAGAGTTCCTTGGAAGCCATTGCTTTGAATGCCTCTTTGTTTATTCTTTCATGTCACCCAGAATCTGTCAACACATATTCACCAATCACAGAAATGTGCAGAACCACATTTTATTTGACTAAAGCGGCACATATGTGAACCAGAACCTGAGTAGCACTCCTTTTTGACCTACCCCTGTGTAACAGGTTACGGGAGGACTTTTCCTGCCATATCGGTCCCTGCTCCCATTTATATAATCATTGATAAGGTCTACTATCTTTCTTAGATCACAAATTGAAGAAACAGGTAAGTGACCCTTTCACTGATGACTCCATGCCTCCACACTCTCTGATTTCATTCCTGCGTTGTCACAAAGCTTAAAGACAACTAAGCCCTTCATCAAGGCCCTTTGGTAGTACGTCCCATCCACAAGATAATTGATGTTAACAGAGCCCTGTTGGCACAGTGGTTTTGTGCAGGACTGTGGCCCGCAGGGTTGACAGTTAAAATCCAGCAGCAGCTCACCAGGAACAAGGCTGGGCTTCCTACTCCCACCAGGGCAATGATGCAATAAAAAAGTGATATAAAAAAAAGATAAATGAATAAGAAGAATTTAATGAAATATCAAGCTATTACCATTGTTGCTACCAATAAAGTTCTTGACTTAACGTCTTGTGGTAATTTGAGATGATGAGTCCACTCCCAGAAGATAAAAGCCTATGGCATCCCATTGCCTGACCTGGAAGAGCCACTCCCAGAAGAAAGAGCACCTTTGGCTAACGTCATGCGGACTTAGAGTGAGCAGAAAATATCCCTTTTTGGTGTGGTCAAGCTTATATATTTTGTAATATACAAAAGCAAAAAGGAGAAGGGACCATAATGATAGCCTCCCACCCTATAAGCTAGACATCAATTTTTAGAAGGATGAAATCCTCCCTCTCCCTTTTTACCTCCAAGGCATACAATGAGAGCTCTCAAAACTCAGAAAGGCAGCTAGGGAAGAGCTTATGTAGACACATGTAATTTCTTAAATCCACTGCTAGAAGTTATGAGTGCTCGTTGGATTATGCACCAAAATCTATTGTACCAAGTCTTCACCACTGATCTTCGGGCATTTTAGAAGTGATGTACTCTCTCTAGCATAGCTAGCTCCATACAGTGGAATACAATAGCTGCGTGACAGTCGAAGACGTAAGGAATGAATATGGGTCTCTATCACAACAGTTGGGCCAGCCAGCTGTCTTCCCTTGCATTGTGTAGAGCTGGAAGCTGGGAAGTGGCTGCCTTGTCAGGGACTACATTTCCCAGTTTCCTTTGGATGTCAGTGAGGCCCTGTGTCTAATTCTTGCAGGAGAATCTGCAAAACTGTGTGTCACTTCTAGACTCAGTGGCATGTCGCTTCTAGACTCCTTTTCTCCATCTGCCAGCTAATTTCCCAGGGTTTTTGAAGGTCATGTTTTAAAGATGACTGAACCTATATTCCTATATAACAGCTTTAGGGAATAGAGCTACAATTTTACAGCTGATTGGAATTTCCATGATAAGAAAACAGACCTCTATTTTGTTAAGCCAATGTCCGTGAGTGGTGCAAACTATTTGCACTTATCTACTAATCTAAAGGTTGGCTGTGCAAACTCACCATGGAAAATAGCCTGGGCAGCCTGCTGACAGCCCAAAAAAAACCCTTTCAAGTTTGGTCAGTTCCATCAGCTTGTGTTACTTTGATTAGTACTCAAGTATTTTCCTTCTTAGCAGAGTTTAGTCTTCTCAATCATTATAGTCATCTCAACAACAGATATGCCACTGGCCAACTTCACAGAATATAGAGCCTATGCTGTTATGACCTGGTGAAAATGGGTAAGGATACATCCCTAGAAGTTTAGCAACCAAAGTGTGGGCACATGGCCTTGAGATATGAAAATCACCATGGAACTTGGAGGGAAATCAGAATCCTGAGTCCGGCCCCAAAATTACTGAACAAGAATCTGGGTTCTTGTATGATCCCCGGTGAGGTGTGCACATAGGGAAATTGGAGGAGCAACTCCATGCTGTACTGAAGCCATCCTCTTTGCTGGTTGAGACACCTTGCTGTTACACAAACGCATCCTACTATGTCAGTTTAAGTGAGCCAATGAGACTAGAGAGTTCTATGAGTTTGGGTATTCACATCCAATCCCTCCATTTACAAAAGAGATCGTCTGGCCAATGGGTATTAACAAGAGCTCAGACAGAAGTGACAAGAGAGCAGGTGGGGGAGTCACAATTTCAGAAGCCAGTAAGCTGTGTATGATAAGTAAGAGTAGCACTTTCTTTCTGCTGTGATTTTACAGATGGAAAGTCGCTGTTGGAGTTTTGTGATATAATTATTGTAAAAAACTTCCTGTAAATATTCCTCTTCAGCGGGCATGTCATACATTCCCTGATATTGACTAAAGGCGGATTTTTTTTTCACAACGTAAACATTCATTGGAAGGTAGCATGCATCCTCTTCATCCAAGTCTACTTTTGGCAAGTGCTTGTTTTACTTGGTCATCTAGGTGGGCTGGACTGTTTGAATTTGTAACCATACTGCAAAAGAACTTGTAAGAACTCGTAATTTTTTTTTTTTTGGTAAGTAATATGTTCCTGGTTTACAATGCAGAGACAGTTTCCCATTAGAACGTCCAAATTATGTTTTTAGCTCCCTTCTTTTTGCCTAATTTATGTACCACTTTTTAGTTTTCATCTTGCCATCACCTAAAAATCTCCATTACTCCCCTTCTCAGTTTGTCCTACAGCAGTGGTGGGTGTGTTGGTCAGTGTGATGTTGGAAACCGGTCCACATCTGAGAGATCAGCACTGAAAATCTTATGAACAGCAGCTTGTTCAGCTACAGCACTGGAAGAGGAGCCCTTCAAGTTGGAAGGCACTCACAATACAATTGGGGAAGAGCTTTCTCCTCAAAGTAGAGGTGATCTTAGGGTCGAGCATTAAGTAAATTGGCGACATAAGTCCTCTCTATGGGGTTGAAAAGTAAGGATGTCACTTTGAGGAGTAAGGTGCAGCTGACATGAGCCATTGTATTTTCCATCACCTCATCTGTTTGTGAAAGGTTCACAATGAATAATGAAGACTGCATAAGAATTGATGCATTTGCACGATGGTATCATTGAAGAATAGTAGTAGTGACAACCACAATTCACTCAAGTGTAGGAACAATTGAGAGCATGGTGAACAACTGGACAGTGTTTCATCGCTCTGGTTCAGAATCCAGTTGATGGTACCAAACAACAGCAACATTGGCGGAGAGCACTGAAAGTACTGTGGACCACCAGAAGCACAAACAAACCTCTCAGCAGCAGTACAGTCAGACTGCTTGTGTCTGTCTGGGTAGATGAGAGAAACATATTGATAGATACTCATGTGTGTATAGGAAAGAGCTTTATATAAAGAGTAATTATACATTAAGAGAACATCTGAGTCCGGTCCAGATCAAGCCCATGGGTCCGATATTGGCCCATATGTCCAGTAGCAGTCTGTACATTCCTCTTCAACACATGAAATGGCACTAAGTGCAGAAAGATCACAGTCCAGTTGGTGGAAGCATCTTAGCACTGACGTGGATCTCCTTGTGGCCCCTCCAGCCCGAAGGCTTTGGCTGCCATTAGCATAGCACCATTGGCTTGTCAATGTCTTGCAGGGAGTAAGTGTGGTTCCCACCTCCTGCAAGCTTTTTATCTCTGCAGCACTTCCAAATGAGGTCATCAAGCTGCGACCTGATTGACAGGCTACCCTTCACCCCTTCACTCTTAAGTCTCAAGTTGACAACAGCTCCTATAACTACCACTCCACTCCTTAGAAGCAGAGGTGGTGAGACTTTGTCTCACATGCTTTGGACATGGTATCAGGAGAGATCATTTCCTAGAAGAGGACAGTGGACTTGGTAACATCTTGGATCCACAAAGGAGAAAAAACCCTTAAGGCAATGGACTGACACAGTGACTGCAACAAGGAACTCAAGCATAACAATAGTTGTGCTGATGGCATGGGCCCTGCAGTGTGTTTGCTGTTATCCATGGCCTGTATGGACTGGAATGAATTCAACAGCATCTAAAGGTAACAGCAACAATCCGACATCTGGATGACCAAGCCATTTTCATTCCAAATGTTTGTAAACTGACTAACCATACAGATATAAAATTATTTGACTCTTGCAACCACCAAACATCATGGTTTGGGGACTGTTGTTCTAGATCACCTTCTTAGAGGCAATGTCCCCAGTCTTCGTGTAAGGTTTCAGAAAGGTGGGGTCTAGGATAAAAATGATTTCCATCTGGAATGAAAGAATCCTTTTTCCCCCAGTGTATCCTAAACATCAGGCTTTAGGAAGGAATTATTGTGAATTTTATGATGAACATATTTGGCAGCTCATCCATTTATTCATATGCTTACTTATTCGTGCAATAGACCTTTATGAATTTTCTGCATGTCATTATAAGACTTTACTAATGGTTGTCAAAAATTAAAAGAAGTCCTGCTAGAGGAGAGCTCCAAAGACCTGAGGGGACAATAAAAGGGAGGTGTGCATTAATCAAAAGCTTAGGGGTGAATCTGTGTGATTCAGAGAGAAGAAGAAATGATGAGAAACCTGGGGTCAAATTCCTCTTCAACTGTGAAATCCAGGAGATACTTTTACTACTGCTCATCAACAGGCAGCTGGATTAGTTAGCCCTCACTCTCCATTCTCCTACCAAATACATAACTGACGAGGATTCCATTAACATAGGCTATTCTTCCATTTGTGCAAGTCTTTTTTGGATTCATGTAGTAGCAATATGTAGCTTTCTTAGGATAGGACTTTTATTTCTTTGGTCAGATTTATTTGTAAATATTTCATCTTTAGTATGGCTATTATAAATGGTATTGTTTTCTTAATAAAATATCTTTTTCAGAGATCCCTTCCTAGTATATAGGAATCCTACTGATTTCTGCTTGTTAATATTGTATCCTGCTACTTTATCAACTTATTTAATTATTCCCAACAAATCTTTTTGTAGAGTCTTTGAAGCTCCTTGCAAAATCATTCCTTCTGCAAACAGTTTCATTTCTTTTTTGCTCAATTATATGCCCTTAATTTCTTTTTGTTGTATGATGCTCCTGTTATGGACCAGGATGATGTCGAATAGGAGTCGTCTTTGTCTAGTTTCCATGTTTTCAGTTTCTCCCGGTTGTGTGTGATTTTAGCAGATGGCTTTTAATAAACAGTCTTTATTATGTTAAGGAATTTCCCTTCTAGTTCTATTTTGCTGAGTGTCTTTTTAATCAGAAATGTGTGTTGGGTATTGTCAAATGCTTTTACTGTATCTATTAATAAGAACATGTGGTTCTTATGCTTTTTCATTTATATGGTTGATTACATAGGTTGATTTTCTAATGTTGAATATCCTTACCTATCTGGTATTACTCTCACTTGATCATTATGAATTATTTTTGATACACTGTTGGATTCTACTGACTAGAATTGTATTGAGAAATTTTGTAGCTGTATTCATGAGGGATATTGGTCTGTAGGTTTCTGCCCACAAGGACTTTGTCTGGTTTGGGAGTCAGAGTTATGCTTGCATCAGAGAATGAGCATGGAAGTTCACTGCCTCTTTTATATTCTGGAGGAGTCTGTGTAGAATTGGTGATAACCTTTCTCTGAATACTTGATAGAATTTCCTTGTGATGCTGTATGGTCTTGGAACTTCCTCAGTTCAAAGTTTGTATTTCAGCTTTTAGACTTTTAGTTATTTTTCTTATTTATAGCAATGAATATATATGTTACATTTATAATAAATTACATTTCTTTAATTTTTTTAGGTATACTAGCAAGAAACATGTCTTACACACACACAGACACAAGTTTCAGAGTTTGCTAGGTGATGTTTCCTAGTCCAAAATACAGCTCTGAGGCTAACAATGACAGGTGTACTGGGGTGGCTCTAATGTCAGAGATTTCATAAATATTTTGTTTTTGTTTTTTTGGCATCACTGCCCTCTGGTGGTCGTGGGAACTACCCAGCTTTGCTCCTGGAGAGCTGCTGCTGGATTTGAACCGCCAAGCCAATGGGCCCCAGTCCCACACTCAACTACTATGCCACCGGGGCTCAGCCCCTTCACAAATATTTTCAAAGACTCTTTTTGCAGATTAGTTTAACTTTCTATTAAAAAACAAGGCACTGTCACTGAGTCTGCAAACTAATTAAAATCGCTTAAAGCTGATAGTTGAATAATTGGTAGTTGATGCTACCTTGCATTTCATTGGAATTGCTGTGTGTTAAGTTCCACTCAATTTTCCTGTTCTAGACCTTCAAAACCCTGAGTCTTTTCCATGTGAACAATTGCCACCAATTGACTATGGTCCAAATGACTTTAACAAGCACACTCGGAGAATGAGGCCTCAATGTGCTTCTCTGAGTGACGTCTAGCCTATCACGGCTAGTTGCCATAGAGTTGAAATCAACTCCTTGAATGAAATATTCATTGGCTCTGTGCCATCTTCATCATGCTGGAGACCATTGCTGTGGCTACCATCTAGAGAGGTCATCTTCCTGAATGATATCGCCAACTCATTTTGAGAAGTATCTGGCCAGACCTTTCTTTCTTGTCTTAGTCTTGAAGCTCTGTCAATGTCATGTCCATCATTGGTGGTCCTGCTGCCTCCATAATACCTATAACATGTATTCCAGCACTATAGCGACATGCAAGCAAGCTACTACAGGACTGTGATTATATAAATCCTTTCATTGTTTCCAACAAGCTTTTGGGGGGCACTTTTGGAGAAATCTACACATGAAAGTAACAGTTGAGTGATGGCTAGTCTGACCTATGGTTTATTATTAAAGTGCTGGGTTGATTTGTCTATACTTAAAGTCTGATAAATCCCCAAACAAGAAATTTACTGAAAAGTTCAGATAGATTTGAAAATGTCTGGTTAATTCAATAACTGCAAAGCTTCATCTGTGAATATCATAAATAATTTTGTTTCTAATTCAGCAGCACAGAAAGCACCTGAGTAGACAGCTCTTTCAACACCAGTTAGTTGCCTTTAGTCCCTTTGTTCCCTCCTTCTGGATTTTCCCAAGGCAACAGTCCAATGTTTGTTTTGAACAATCTACATCCACACTCCCCATTTTCATCAAGTCGGTTCTGTGGGCAGTGACCTCCTGTAGGGTTGTAGAGACTGTGTATGTGTGGTGTGTAGCATCATTATTTTCTCTCCAAAAAGCTAGTCGGTTTGAACCACCAACTTTCACATGAGCAGCCCAATGCTTGCCCAAGCGTGAGCAGGGCTGCTTCTTGACACACCAGAGAGTGAGAAATGGGTGGGTAGAATAGAGTGATGTGGAACTCAGAGTTCCAAAACTGACAGCACCCACTTCACAGCACAGAAATGCATTGTTTATCCAAATGTAGGTACTAAAATCCCTTCTTTTTCTTAAGTTAAAATACCACTCACGTGAGATGATATCAAAAGTACATATATATATAATAAAGCATATATATTATAAAGTATATATATATACATTTTAGTAAAGTGTCCTATTATAAAGCAGCCACTTGTTTGACTCAATTAACCAGTAGACACTAGTTTGATTAAATAAAAATGTAAATTGTTTTAAAAAAATGCATATTACTAGAATTAGGTAGATGAGTTACACTTTCTTTTTCCTCCCAAAAAGGGCACAAGGGGCTTGATATCCCACATGTTGATTTGGAACCCAAACTAGGCCACGGCTACCAACAGGGAGCTATGCCCAGCTTACGCTGTTCTAATGAAAGTACAGTTTCTATGACTAGGGGGAAAATAGTCCCATTGTTCTGTGTACTTGTTGGCACACTTCCCATCTGGGCCTGCGGTCAGCACTGGCAATTCAGGCCTGCCCAGAGGCAGGGACCAGCATGCTCGGCGGCCAGAGCAGCAGAGGCATGATCTGCAGAAGACTAGCGAGGAAGTGGGACGGCATGGGACATTTGGGCTCATGTATTTGGAAGGCTGTCATAGAAGAGAAGGCTTCAGTTGCAAGCGTGCCTTCAAAGGACAGCACAGCAGGCTGATGGGTGGAGCTTAAGAGAAAGACTTCCACTCCAGATAACCTGGATTTCTGGCCCAAACAAGAAGGCAGAGCCCTCTGTCCACTGGCAGGTGGGGTTGCAATAACTCCCAAGACCTTTCAAGTTGTCTTCATCATTGGATGCTTTGAATCTACAAAATCATCTTCTCTTAAAGGAGAGGGGATGCAAGGGCCTATGAGCAGAATTTTAGAGTTGAAAGAGACTGTGGCAGGTTATCTGAAACAATCTCAGTTTCTAGATAAGGGCACTGGGGTCTAGAGTGGTTTAGATAAACTCACAGGTCATTCATAAGTGATGAGGACTGACATACCACAAGCAATGAATCTACCAGTACTTGACCACTAACTGAAAGCTGGCAGGTGTGAGTTTACTCATAGGTGTCTCACAAGAAGAGCTGGGTGGTAAAGCTGGGGAAACAAGTCATTGAAAGAAGACTCTAGGATTCAGCACCATTCTGGCATACAAAGAATCAGCGCAAAGACAACTGGCAGGACCAAGACTAAAACACACATCCCTAACTGCTAAGGCAGTGTTCTTACAAGACTGCAGGGCAGTCAAGCTTCCTAATGCCACGACCCTTTAATACAGTTCCTCAAGTTGTGCTGACACTCCCCCAACCATAAAATTATTTTCGCTGGTACTTCATAACTGTACTTTTGCTACTGCTTTGAATCATAATGTCAATATTTGATATGCAGGGTGTATTTTCATTGTTACAAATTAAACATAATGAAAGCATAGTGATTAATCACAAAACAATACTTAATTACATATTGTGAAATAGCTATGTGTTTTGTGATGGTCTTAGGCAACAAATGTGAAAGGGTCGTTTGACCTCCAAAAGGGTCGCGACCCACAGGTTGAGAAACACTGCTATAGCACTTTAAACCCAAGACCTCGGTTATCAGGTTCATTTCAAAGCAAAGAGCTATTGTAGGACAGGGTAGAACTGCCCTGTAGGGTTCCCAAGACTATAAATCCTTACAGAAACAGGATGCTGCACCTCTCTCCCTCACTGAATGGACTTGAACAGGCAACTTTTTGTGTAGCATTCAGGTGCTTCTCTACAGCCCCCCCCCCTGTAATTTTCATTGGAAAATGAACAATACTTTCATTTTGATGCTGAAATGCGAGGTGCATGGAGGCTGAGCATGTTATCACAAGGTCCTCCAGGCCAAATCCAGAATCAAGGCCAGTGAGTCAATGCCGACTCACAGAGACCATATATGCCAAGGTACCACTGCCCCGTGGGCTACAAGACTATAACCCCTTACAGGTCTAGAAAGTCCTGTCTTTCTCCCATGGAGAAGCTGGCAGTTTCAAACGACTTCGCAGTTAGCAGCCCAAAGCTTAACCATTACACATCAGGGTTCCCATTTTACACAGCTACTACACTTTTTTTTAAGATCTTGAAATGTTCTTTTCTTTTTTTAAAAAAATCATTTCATTGGGGGCTCATGAAACTCTTATCACAATCCATACATATATACATTTTATGTCAAGCACATTTGCACATTAGCTGCCCTCATCATTCTCAAAACATTTGCTTTTTACTTAAGTCCTTGGTATCAGCTCATTTCTCCCCTTCCCACTCTCTCCCCCTTCCTGAACCCTTGATAATTTATAAATTATCATTATTTTTCATACCTTACACTGTCGATGTCTCCCTTCACCCACTTCCCTGTTGTCCATACCCCAGGGAGGAGGGTACATGTAGATCCTTATAATTACTTCCCCCTTTCTGTCTCACCTTTCCTCCACCTTCCCAGTATCACCACTATCATTACTGGCCCTGAAGGGATCATCTGTCCTGGATTCCTCATGCTTCTGGTTCCTCTCTGTACCAATGTATATCCTCTGGTCTAGCCAGATTTGTAAGGTAGAATTGGGATTATGATGGTTGGGGAGGAAGCATTGAAGAACTAGAGGGAAGTTGTATGCTTTATCATTGCTGCACTGTACCCTGACTGGCTCATCTCCTCCCCATGACCCTTCTGTAAGGGGATATCCGGTTACCTACAGATGGGCTTTGGTCCCCAATCTATGGTCGCCCTCATTTACAATGATATAATTTTTTTTCTTTGATGCCTGATACCTGATCCCTTCGATAACTTGTGGTCACACAGGCTGGTGTGCTCCTTCCTTGTGGGCTTTTTTACTTCTGAACTAGATGCCCACTTGTTTACCTTCAAGCCTTTAAGGCTTCAGGTACTATATCTTTTGATAGCCAGGCACCATCAGCTTTCTTCACCACGCTTGCTTATGCACACATTTGTCTTCAGTGATCATGTCGGGAAGGTGAGCATCATGAAATGCCAATTTAACAGAGTTAAGTGTTTTTGCATTGAGGAATTACTTGAGTGGAGGCCCAATGTCCATCTGCTGCCTTAGTATTAACCCTAAAAATGTATGCACCTAGATCTAGTTCCCCATCACCATATAAAAATATATTTACCTATATAAATGCCCTTTGCCTCCTATTTTTTTCCTCTATTTCCTTTTACATTCCTCTTGTCCCACTATCATGCTCAGCCTTCATTTTGGTTTCAGTAATTTCTTTCGGTTACATTGCCCTTGATAAATCCCTACCAGACCTCTCACACCCTCCTTGCCACTGATTTTGGATCACTTGTTGTTCCCTCATCCCTGGGTTAGTCAACACCTCCTCCTTTCCCCCACATCTCCCTCTCTCATGCACCCCCCCCACCCCTAAACCATCGGTCCTATTGTTTTCTCTTCCAGACTGTTCATCCAGCCTATCTTATCTAGATGGACCTACAGAGACAATAATGTACACAAAAAAAACAAGGCATAGCAAGTTGAAGTGGCAAAAGGGAACAAAATGATGACAACAAAAAACAATGTCCATAAAAAATATGAATAAGTAAAAATATAAAATTAATAATAATAGAGAAAAACATGTAAATATTTCAAGGTCTGTTTGCTGACCTCTAGGCGTGTCCTTCAATCAAGTCGGATGGGGTGTCATGCCCTGGCCCCAAAATCTATCCTTGTCATTCCTTCAAGAGTTTCACGCTCTGCTCCCCCTGTGGCTCTGCTGCATGCCCTTAGTGCTTTGCCTCGGTGTGGTGGACACCCCTACTACTTGACAGATGTGACGCTGGGCCATCAAATGTGAACAAAAGTTTAATTATTACAATTTTGATGGTGAAGCGTTTATTGTCTGGTTGGAAAGAAGAGGCACATCTTCTTCTCGTGAACATCTCGTGACAAGGCAATGTAGTTGACAAATATTTGGTTTATGCCACAAATGCCTGGGCCTTCCAAGAAGAGAGAGCCTGGAGTTGAAGCTATATGCTGCAGGGGAAGACAGAGGCTCTTGCAGGTTGAGCAAGAACTGAGTAGCTGGCTTTTTAAGTATATAAGAAAGGGGGGTGGGGTGGTGCTGAGCCCCAGTGGCGTAGTGGTTGTGCATGGGATTGCAGCCCACTGGGTTGGAGGTTCAAATCCAGCAGCAAGGCGGGGCCTCCTACTCCCACCACCAGAGGGCAGTGATGCCCCCAAAACAAAACAAAACAAAAAAAAGGATTCTACAGTGTCCGCCCCGTGGAGTTGAGCATCCCAACGACTGTGAGGATGACTCAGAGCTGAGCAACTTTGCATTCAGCTGCACGTGGTGTCCCCATAGGTGGGAGCTAACAAACAAGCACCCATCCCAGTAAATATATGGAGACCCTCAGGATGACTTTCCACTAATATTCAGTTTCTGGACATAGCCAGAGCAGGCCCGGTACATCCTAGATGCTAGCAGGAGGGCTAGCCTGACTGTTAGGCAAAGTAGAGAGAAAAATGACATAATCGGAGAGAGGAGCCAAAGCACACAGCTGTCAGACGATACGATTTCTTTTGCCAGAGAGGTGTATGTTGGTTTCTTCATTTTACTTAACTCCTATTTAACTAGAATGGGATCAGGACAGTCAGGTGCAGACCACACAAGTGCTCTGCTTTCTTTTTTTGTTCTAAAAAGGAGTTGCGGCCCCATTCTCTGCCCCCAATCTTTATCCAGAAGGAATACCAGGAAGCAAAGCTACCTGTCAACATTCCAGTTGCTTTTCCAGACCGGCCTCCCCAGGGTGTCTGTCAGACAGCTGGGAGTGAGAAGGAAATGTCCCAGAACAGACAGTTCTGGGAGTACAAGAGAAGAACCTGGCCTCACAGACGCCACCGGCCCGGCCGGCTTTGGTGTGTTTTCCAGGCAAAGTTGTTGTTTTCCGTTCGGGGAACAAATTGAGAACGAGGTTCTTGTTTCTAGCCCAGCTCGGTTCTTCCCGGGCTCCTGAAAGGGCTGCCTGTGGACAACCTCATTTTTCAGAATCCCCAAACTTCTTGAGAATGGCACTTTTCTCCTGGTTTCAATGCACTGGTTTGTATTTATCCCCAAACAACACAGTGGCGGTTTATTTCAGTGACAATCAAAATTGACGTTTCTAAGGGTCCAGATTCCAGGGAGAAGAGAGCTCTATTGTAGTCCACATGCTCCACGCCCTTTGAGAGGAAATTAATGACTTTGGAGGCTGACATCTCTGGAACGCCTGAGAAAAGGGACATTTCCTGCTTCTGCAGAGCAGGGGGGGAAATCATGCCAGGGTGAGGGTACTGTGCTGCAGATGGACCTGCTCTGCCACGGGAATGCCACCTACTTGACCGCACCTGGAATGGCAGCAGACCCAGAGACATAGGGGAGAGAGATCTTTGATGAGGCACCCTACCCCAAGTGATCTGTCCTGTGAGGTTACCTCGAACTAAAAGATGGACCCCACTTGCTGACTGATGATCTGGAAGTTTGTGCCACCCCTCCAGCCTTCCTTGTTTGGGAAGGAGTTCCAGCCTGAGAGATCAGAGCACAAGGAAAAGAAGGTGACAGTGGGTGTGCCCCAGCGAAAGTACACTAGACTGACAGCCAGAAACCTGAGTGCAAACCTCTGTTAGACAGGGTTTCTCTAGCGAAACAAAACCAGGACACTAATAATTCTCTCTACAGATTTATATAGATAGAAAGATATATAAGATAAGAAATAAACTAATAATAAATTAATCTATAAAGCAGAACAAATGGCTTGGTGCAACTCACTTGCATGAGACACCTAGACGACTGTCAGTCC
This sequence comes from Nesogale talazaci, assembly GCA_004026705.1. Classification (NCBI taxonomy): domain Eukaryota; kingdom Metazoa; phylum Chordata; class Mammalia; order Afrosoricida; family Tenrecidae; genus Nesogale; species Nesogale talazaci. Next base: position 2,706 of record PVJH01032665.1, on the reverse strand, counting down.
TATGGGTCTTGAGGGCCGCTGAGCAGTCCTCTGTGGAGCAAATCAGGCTATCCAGTCACAAGTAGCAAACAGCAAGACAGGTCACCAACAGTCAGCCAGATGGCAGAATCTGACAGTTTCAGTTCAAGAGATGTATATTGCAGGGCTGTGGCGAAGCAGGGCTTGAAGGAACGTCAACTCACAACAAGACAGCCTGGATTAGATGTTGCAAGGGTAGTGCAGCTTGCAGTCGAGGCACAGGACAAGCAAGGCAGCCGGCTGGTCCAAAGATGCACGATCAAGACAGCAAAGTGGGACTCGCCGAGCCATTATATCTCGGCCCTTCAATCAATCTCATGTGTTCATTGGCCATGTTGGCACAACAAACCTCCCTAACTGCATTGGCCATGTTGGCAAAACTAGCTATCTTCTTTGGCCATGTTGGCATCACAAAGCTACCTATCACAAAACCCGAGTGCGAATCTCACAGCGGATGTTCCATTCAAAGTCCTGGCCAAAAAGGCGACCTGGAAATTCATACTGTAAAAGGGAAAGGCAAAGTATCTGGCAAGATTGCAGTAGGATTCTGCTTCTGTCCAGGTGAAGACCCACTTGCTTTTGCCCAGGTTTGAGCATGCAGCACTGAGCCCTCTCCCCTCACCAACTATTCGGCACTGGCTGGTGTGGTGGGGTTTCTGTTTCCGCTTAGCTTCATTTCAACTATATCTGCACCCCAAACCTGACAGCTGAGTTCTAGCATCTGCAGAGCACCCTAATATCCCAATGCCTGAACTGATGTCCAGCTGATCCCAACCTACGACACCCCTATTGGGTAGTGTAGAACTGCCCCCGTTACAGCATCCGAAGCTGTCACTCTTTAGATCACTGCCCCCAGTTTGAGTGGCATATGCTTCACAAATCATACAATTCCCTAGCTCTGTCATTTTAAGAAGACTTGTCCAATCTCCAACCACCATCAAGTTTAGGGCATATTCTTCACCATTGTAACTCATCCACCTTCACAGGAGCAGCCAACTTCAACTTTCCCCCAGGAGCCACTGATGGAGTCAAACCGCTGACCTTGTGCTCACCAGTCCAATATGTTCCCCACCACCTCCCTAGTGCTCCTTTTCCCCTATAAAATTGGGATAAAAGCATTCGCCCCATAAGGCAGTGAGGACAATATGTTAGGGGTGGAAGAGTGGGGAGAGAGATATAGTATAGGTTCTGAACTATAATGTGTTGTGTGCATCTAGGGAATTAACCTAGTAAATGATAAAAGGTGGAACTAGAGGGAGAATAAAAGACCTGCTTCTTTTCAGACTGGCCCATTGCAGTCATACTTTCTGTTTAAGCCTCCGCACCCATCAGGAAGGGAAGCCGCAAAGGTGACCATGGTCTCTTTTTAGCCTTCGGGGTCCGTTTAAAAAAAAAAAAAGCAAACGGAAAACAAACCAACCAAACTAGGTGCTGCGTAGTCAGTTCTGACTCGAGGTGACAGATCTCAGAACAGAACAGAACTGTGTTCCGCAGAATTTCCCGTGACGGCTTTTTCAGAATGCAACCGCCAGGTCTTTCTTTCCACTCATCTCCGGGTATTCTCAAACCTCCCAGGGAGCCACCAACCAAAGCGCCAACCTGTCCTGCCAAACTGCGCCGCATGACAGCCATCCATGGGCAGTAGCTCATCATTTCCCTTCGCGGAAAGGACTTGTAAATTCGTGTTATTTTGACCCTATCTATAACTTCTCTACAAAGGCCGCTCAGCACCCTGACTGGGCGGCGCATGCCCTGCCCCCCCCCCCAAACCCCCACCCCCCCAGGAAGGGATCTGAAGAGACCCCCAGTTACCTTCTCATCCCTCTCTCTCAGAAGTCTCATTAAACATTGGCTCCACCCCCACCTCGGCCCCTCCTTGGCCAGATTGCTTGTTCCTTTTATCATCTGCTAGAGTGGAAACCGCTGCCTCCCCCTTCCCGACAGGCCCTATCTGGGCAGCAGAAAGCCTGACCCAGACTGTTTAGCAAATGTTCAGTCGCCTGCACCGCGGAGCGGACCTGTCATGCGTGAGGGCCCGTCAGCGTTTGCAATGGCCCGCTGGAGAGCCGGCAGCTCTGTGGGGCCAAGCGAATTTGCTCAGAAAGCAAAAATGCAGTCATCACCGTACCTTGAAACCTGGGAGAGAATCCCTACGCGGAGAAGCTGTCATGTAAATAGGAAGTCTTCTGGGTTTTCCTTTGTCCTTAAAAATCGGTATTATGTTCTTGACTGTCTCCCTCCTAAAGATAGACGATCAGAGGAGAGATGAGTAAGTGCTCTGGAAACGCATGGGCAGGAGAGAAATGGCCCTTGTCTGTCGACTGACCACAGAGAGCCAGGCTACTCTGGCCAATTTCCCTACCTAGAGTACAATTTCCTGGAAGGCAGGATGGCAGGTGGAAAGTTCATCTTCATTTTTGGGCTTCCATTTTCTAGCACATGCCCAGTACACAGGGATAAATAAAGAATGAATAAATAATTCATCCCATAAGTAATGGGACAAATGAATGGATAGGGCTCTGATTATAAAATAAAGACAGAGGGCAAGCCCTTAGCAAGCCAAAGTTCTTGGCAATCAAAAAGAGACGGTCCGTGGGGAAGCGGTCAATAAAATGTAAATAAATAAAGGAAAACCCTTGGCCTTGACAACTCAGGGAGATCCCAGGTGTGCAGAGCCCAGCGATGCAG
>PVJH01032664.1:0-22432 GCA_004026705.1 Nesogale talazaci | reverse complement strand
ATGTACTATATAGATTGATGAAATATATATAATCTATTTCATTTATATTTTCGCTGCATTCTTCTTGCTTTAGAAAGAAAAATCTGTTATCTAATACTGTGCTCTGAAAATTTTATTATCGCTATACAGTTAATAAAGAATAAATGCCAGAGAGGTTACCTTTGACAGAATAAACTTCTAAAAGCTTTCTTTTGATGCTCTGAGTTGGATGAATAAAACTGAAAAACTATTTGAATTACATTAATTTCCTATTTAAATGATCTGAAGAGAGGAAAGCGATATCATCAAATTCGCAAGGTATTGATTTTTACTGCTTACAAATTTCTTTTGCTTACAAGCTAACAACTATCACTTCATTTTTTTTTTCAGGCGAAGATATAAACATTTGAGATCTAAAGTGAGTGAAGGTATGTGTGACAATAGCTATTTGATCTACATAAAAAGTCTCTCTTTTTTTCAAAACAACATGTAAAAAACGATTGCAGTTGTTGTGATCAGGTGCCATCCAGTCAGTTCCCAGCCAGCGTGACAATGTACACAACAGAACAAAGCCTGTCCAGTCCTGTGCCATGCTCACAATTGTTCCTATGCCCCATCCCTTTGTTGCAGTCACTGTGTCCATCCATCGTCTTAAAGGCCTTTCTCTTTTGAACGCTCCCTCTACTGTACCAAGCCTGATGTCCTTATCCAGGGACTGGTTTCTCCATACAACATGTCCCAAGGATATGACAGAAAGTATCTCCAACCTTGCCTCTAAAGAGTACTCTGCCATACTTCTTTCAAAAGAGATTACTTTGTCCTTTTAGCCGTCCATGTTATTTTTAATAGTCTTCACCTGCATCATAATTCAAATGCATGGATCCTTCTTTAGTCTTCTTTACCTTCCTTGTTCAATCCCCACTTTCACATGCATATGAAGCAGTTGAAAATACCATGACATGGGTCAGGTATGTCTTAGTCCTTTAAGTGATATCACTGCCACATGGGTATTTTCAATACTCTAAAAAGGTCATATCAGGAAGGTGGGCAAGCAATGATATGATTTTTGTTCTTGATGCCTAATAACTGATTCCATTGATATCGTTTGATCACACAGGATGGTGAGCTTCTTCCATGTGGACTTTGTTGTTTCTGAGCTATATGGCCGCTTGTTTACTTTCAAGCTTTTAAGACCCCAGACACTATATCTTTAGGAGTCGTGCACCATCACTTTTCTTCACCAAATTTGCTTATGCACACATTTGTCTTCGTTGCTTGTTTCAGGAGAGTGAGCATAGAGAAAATCCAATGTAATAGAAAAAAGTGTTCTTCCATTGAGGAAATACTTGAGTGGAGGTCCCATGTCCATCTGCTCCCTTAATACCAACCCTTTAAGTATGTGACATAGATCTATTTCCCTATCATACTGAAATATATTTACCTATGCTCATGCCTGTACTTAGACCTCTGTAAATGCTCATAAGCATTTGGCTGCATTTGGCAAGGGGACACAGCACAGACCTATCTTCCAAGCGACCTAACCAGGGCCTCGGGTCAAGGTTACAGAGTTTCACTGACTCACGTCTGCATGCAACCTGCCTTGATTTCCACCGGATTGTACGGGAGACACTGTACTGTGGCATCTTCTTACTTCGGGATCTATGCATCTATATTATGCTTCAACAGCATCATCAGCAACAATAAGCAGCCCCAAGAGAGCAGAATTTCAATGATACTTGCCCAGTCTCCAAGACATCTGGAAGATAACGCCACATTCAAATGATTAGACGTTCTCATTGCACCTCTCAAACTCAGTGGAAGAAAGTCAATTTTCCCCTTGGGGGGAGGGGCAAGTAACACAACCAAATAACAGAGAATTGGACCAGATACTCAATAAGCTTTTTAAAACAAAACTGCTGATGCAAAGAATCATGTAAAAATTATATCTCCATAAAACAACACATTTGCAAAGGACACTGCCCCTGGAATTGCTACATCAGCTTGGTGCCACTGCACTTGCTTCTGCAAAAATTTGGAGGCCACTTATGAAAATGTATGCAAAGGAAGGAAAGTCGTGAAAAGGAAGCGACACACAGGGAAAGCTAAAGACTAACACGAATGAGCAAGAATAGAGTCCATCCATAACCTGACATTCCTGACCACTACTATTTGAATCAGAATTGGTTTCAAACACCAAAAGAGAGGCACATGATGGCATCAATGCTATTTCGGCCCTCAGAGCTGGATACAGGGTTCTGTACCAGTTTTAGGTTTAAGTGCCATGGCATCACCAAGACAAAGTGAACCCAATTGGAAGAAGATGATCCCTACATTTAAACAAAGAGAAATCTCTGGGAAACTGAAGAGGAACTCAGAACCTTCTCAATGTTTGCAATGCAAGAGAGAAATCATTAGCTATCAAGCTATGGGACTCATTCATTTTGTAGGTGGCCATAGCAAGGCCTGAGAGGTTACGTGACTTAACGTCTAAGGCCACAGATGGGATTCTATCTGTGATTAGGAAAGCAATCCTCCTGACTCCAGCCTAATCATTCTTTCCTTTGGACCACATGATAGCATCATACACTGTGTTCCTTGGCTGAAGGTCACCAGGCCATACATCTTCCTAGCACCTAGTAAAACTTGGACTCCACTTCACAAAGGAAATCACTAGAGACAGTACAATATTGTTGGGCTCTCTTCTTCCTCCTCCCAGAACTCTTTACCGAAAAAAAAGTTGCCTGCTCCAACCTTCAGGTACATAGGGCCACTCTTTTGGGTCAGGATAAGATTAGAAATCTGAGTGAAGAGTCAGATTTAATTTGCTATGGAGACATTTGTGACACCCCCAAAAGATATGCTAATGTTCTGATCCCTGTACTGTGATCATGAATTTGTTTGGAATTTCGTGTTTTGAGATATTACCAGTTAGGTCAACATGAGGTTATACCAGAAAAGGATGGTCCCCAAACCTGTGTGAAGGGTATCCGTAGAGAAGAGGTAGACAAAACCACATAAAAATCCACCTAAATGCCAGAGAACACCACCGATTCTTGGAAGCCACCAGAAACTAGAAAGAGTCTTTAAAACTTTGAGGCTATACATTTCTGCCCTTTAAAAGCACCCACTTTGTGAAACTTTGTTAGTCACCCTGGGAAATTAAGACAAGGCCTGAATTGACACATACATCACTCAAAACTCCATCAATAAGAAAAACAAAACAACAACCCTGACCACCCTATTTATAAATGGAAACGCAAACTGTCAAATGTAAATGCTGAACCCATTCAAGGTTCCTGTTCTTCCTCTTTAAAGGAAGACAGGCTCTCAGGGTCACAACTGTGTTAACCATCTGTTTATGCTATAACTTAGTATGAAAAAAAATAGTCAAAAAAAGAAACAAGGAATTCAGCCATACAGATGCCTAAAGGTGAGAGGGACTATCAGTGAGAGACTATCAGTTTGAGGAGGCAAAGAGAAGAAGCTACCTCTACTCTTAGTGAAAAATAAAAACAAAAAGCTAATGCAAAAAGGGCAGCCTGACCCCTAGTGACAGCACATCTAGGGAAGTGCCTGCTATCCTTCTCAGGAAAGCACAAAGACCCTCTGTCTTGAGCAAGAAGACCTACATATCCCTAGTGTTTCAACAAGCAAAATAAGCAAAGTCAGACTTCTTGTTGTCAAAACATTAATGCAACCAACAGATTTTTCCCTTTAGAATTTTTTTCCTCCTCCTCTGCAGACACTATTGAGCAATGATGACTCTGGGAAATAAAGCAGTCAAGTTCCTGACAACAAAGAAAACCATAGGACACAATCGGGTGACTAAACGCAAATCAGCTAAAATTGATTATTTTTATCAGTCTATAATACTGTCTTTTATTTAGAACTTGGTTATCAAGAGAAATACGCAAATATTGTCTTCTTCTTTAAGCTTGTGTCCTAGATTCCGTTTAGTAAAACTACAAGCCTCATCAAATTGTCTACTTTAGACCGCATGGACCGCTTGAGAGCCGACCCTAGTATCTCCTCTCCGCCCAACCCAGGGCCTCACAGGCTTAGAGGAGATAGTTATCCCTCTCAAAATTGGCTGCAGAGCAGTAAAATTAGCTACACCACCCCTAATTTATAGCATTCTGGGTAAAGAGGGCTGCAAATGATTTGTTTACTCACAAATGAACAATAATGTAAAATACTTACTTGGCTTGGGATGCTCCAGATCACATTACAGTGAAAGGTTAATGAATGACTTATTTGGGGCAGAAAGAAAAAAATCATGAGATTTCATTTTTTCATAGCGACACTTGCTAAATTTCAATTCAAAGTAAAACTAATAGCCATAAAAGTAACCATGTCTACCGCTCTCTATCAAAAACACCCCAAGGATACATTGAAGATCTATTTAGGGAACTCAAAAGAACCTTAAATGGTACAGATCAGAGCTCAGGACATAGGAAATTCAAGATAGATAAACCTCTCGGGAAGAGTAGTGGGAGTAGTGATGTCATGAGGGTGGGGGGATGTTCAAGGAAGGGGAAAGGAGGGAAGGGGGAACCCATCATAAGGTTGGATATACAGTGCCCCATCCTCCAAGGAGATGAGTAACAGAAAAAGTGGGTGAAGGGAAACAAGGGACCGTGTAAGATACAAAATAATAATTAACAATATATAATCGATCAAGCATTCACGAAAGTGGGAGGGGGAAAAAGAGAAACTTATACCAAGGGTTCAGTTGGAGAATGTATTGGAAATGATGACGGCAACATATGTATAAATATTCTTGATACAATTAACATATAGAAAGATAAGAGCTGTAAGAGCCCCCAGTAAAATGATTTTTTTTTAATGTGGTCTGCAGATGACACACCTTTGCTTGCTCAAAGTGAGGAGGAATTGGACCACTTGCTGAAGAAGATCAAGGATTACAGCCTTCAGTCTCGATTACAACACAACATACAGAAGATCCAAATCTTCACAAGTGGACCATTCGGTAACATGATGATAAACGGAGAAAAGGTCGACATCGTCAAGGATTTTGTCTTCCTTGGCTCCACCACCAATGCTCAAGGAAACAGCAGTCAAGAGATACAAAGAGGACCTGCACTAGTAAAGCTGCTGCACGAGGTCTCTTCAGAGGATTGAGGGGCAAGGATGTTTCTTTGAGGACTAAGGCACGCCTGACCCAAGCCATGCTATTACACCATCACACATGCATGTGAAAGGCGGAAATCGGATAATGAAACCATAGAAGAATCGGTGCGTTTGAACTGTGGTGCTGGAGAAGAATATGGAAAGTACCATGGGCTGCTAAAAGGAAAAAAAACCAATCCATACTGAAAGAAATAAGGCAAAAGTGCTCCTTGGAGAAAAGGGTGTCAAGACTCTGTCTTACCTACTTTGGACACGTTGTCAGTCCCTGAAGAAGAAGATCATGTTTGATAAAGTGTAGCAGCAAAACCCACGTGGAAGAAGCACACGGGGCTTGTGATCACGAGGGGTCGAAGGGAGCAGCTATCAACCATCAAAGAACCAGAATCACATCACTACGGATGAGGGGGAGAGCAGGGTGGGGACTCAAGGTCCACTTGTGGGTAATTGGACACCCTCTTTCAGGGGAGTCGTGGAGAGGGAGGCAGGCCAGTCAAGGTGCAGTGAAGTGGCAATGAAGCATACAATTTTCCTCTAGTTCCTGAAAGTTTCCTCCCCCCAACTATCATGGACCCAATTCTACATTACAAATCCAGCTGGGCTGGAGAAGGTACACAGGTAAAGATAGGAAATGGAAATACCAGGAATCCAGGACAGATAACCCCTTGGGGCCAGTAGTGAGAGTAGAGAGTGGAGCTCTCCAGATGGTAGCAGGAAGGTGGGGTAGAGAGGAGGAGCCAACTACAAGAATCTACAATAACCTCCGATGAGGAGGACAGACATTGGAGGAGTGGGCGAGGGGAGATGTCGGGCAGTGTAGGATATGACCAAAAAAATTTACAAAGTATTGAGGGTTGGTGGGGGAGGGGGGAGCAAGGATGGAGAAGGAAAGGACGAGAAGCTGATATCAAGGGCTCAAGTGGAAAAGCAGATATTTGGAGAATGATGAGGGCAGCAGGCATGTTAAGGTGCTTGGCACAATATATGTATTTATGTATTGTGAAAAGCGATGTATGAGTCCCCAATAAAGTGATCAAAAAAAAAAAGTCTAAGGGTGAAAAAGGATGAAAGTCTAAGGAAGAAAAAGAGGAAATCCCTTGACAAGATGAGTTGACACAGTAGCTGCAGCAAGGGGGGCACAGGGATAATTTGTGAGGTTGGTGCAGGACCCTGCAGTGATGCATTCTGCTGTGTGGACAGCCACTGTGGGTCAGAGCTGACACGACTGCACTTAACAATAGCAACAAAGTTTTGAATGTGATTTTACTAAATCCACAGTTTACCTTGCGAGACATTGGTGAAACATTGCATCACTGATTTGTACCTGAGATTATTTCCATTTATTGGGTCTTCTTTCAGTATTGCACAACGATGTATTTTACATTGTGCTTGGCATGACTTGTAGTTATCAAACTTCTGAGTTTAAATGAAAATGTTCTTTCCAAATCAAAAATAAACATTCTAGCAATTGATTTGTTTTGGGGGCATCACTGCCCTAGTGGGAGAAGAAAGCCAGCTTTGCTCCTGAAGAATTGCTGCTGGATTTGAACTGCCAACCCTGTGGGCCACAGTCCCACATATAACCACTGTGCCACCAGGGCTCAGCCCACATTCTAGCAATTTAAAGAAAAAAAAAAGAGCTTAAAAAAAAAAAAACCCAAAAAAGAGAGAGTGCTTTGAATGACATTACTGACATTCATTTTTAAGGCTGATTCCTATTTACCATGATAATGGTTAACACAAGCTTTTAATGGGAGGTGTGAAATTTGGTAAAACATTTTGATTTCTATTATTAACAAATGGAACACAGGGTTCTTCTTACTCATTTTTCATACATGGAATCAATGACATCAGGTTCAACTCAGTGTGCCTTTTCAGCTGGTTCCATTCTCAACAGGTCTGGCACAGGACCCGGTCTTTTTGTACTATTCCCAAGTCAGTGGGTCTCCAGAAGCATTCTCTCAGCCTTGTGCCAACACACTGATTTCCGCTATGGGTTGGACTTTCTTCTTTGGGACTCTAGGAAAAGGTTGGGATTCAAATTCTTTCTCATTTGAAATGGACTGGACCATTTCCAATATAATGATCATAATACTTCTGGGTGTTATATAATAAGGATGATGTCACCATACTGGCTACAGCAAAGATTTTTTTTCAAAACATTCATATGCCAAGTGATCATGTAATTTTCCATCAAATCAGGGAGTTAGTCTTTGTCTTATTTTTTTCCATGGGACACTAAGCACAGCAGAGTGGTCCACAGAGTCCACAGCAGGAAGATTAGAACCTGTTCACTCCCTATCTTTCATCTCTCCCCTGATTCCTGACACACAATCAAATCAGTTGCCATGGAACAGATTCTGATTCACAACAACCTCACAGCCTCCTGGATGTCACAGAAGTATATTCCACAGGAAATGGGGGCATGTGGGGGGCGGGGGGAGTAGATTGCCACGCTTTTCTCCCTAGGTGTTCCCAAGTCAAGCCCAACCTTCAAAGGGCTACACTGGGAAGTCAGGTGATAAGACAGCATCATGATGAAGATTCTGAGTAGCTCGGGTGGTGCTGTCAGTAAGGAACAGACTGCAAGGTCAGCGGTTCAAACCTACCAAACACTCCACAAGAGGAAGCTGACGTTGTGTGCAGCCTCTTAGAAGCACAGCATACAGGGAAGTGCGTGAAGGGATCTATCGGCCAGTGTATGATATGGCAAAATAATGATAATTTGTGAATTATTAAAGGTTCGTGGGAGAAGAGGAGTAGGGAGGGAGGGGAAATATGGAAAGCTGATGGCAAGGACCTACGTAGAGGGAGGATGTTTCGAGAATGAGGAAGGCAGCAAGTGTACAAATGGGGTCTGCATACAATGGATATATATATTGATTGTGATAAGAGTTGTATGAGACCTCAATAAAATGACTTTTTTTAAAAAAAAGGAAAGAGGGCTGAGCCCCAGTGGTGTAGTGGTTGTGCGCGGGACTGCGGCCCACTGGGACAGAGGTTCAATTCCAGCAGTGGGGCTGGACCTCCTACTCCCACCACCGGAGAGCAGTGATGCCTCCCCCCCCCAAAAAAAAAAAGAAAGAAAGAAAGAAACCCGACATAAGGTTACTCTGAGCTGGAATGGGGCTGTTCTTGCTTATTTACAGCCCCAGAAGCTGACGGAGTGGTTGCAAGTGAGATGAGGGGAATTTGACTTGACAGTAGGTTTAACTTGGGTTTGCGGTTTAGTGACACATGGGATCAGGATTCAAATTCACCAACAGTTTCCTGGAAGGAAGATGTGGCAGTCTGTTTCTGTAAAGCTTTACAGCCCCAAAGCCTTATGGAGCAGTTCTATCCCACCCTATAGAGTCGATATATGTTGGAATCAATTTGACGGTAATCAGTGAGTGGGATGACAGAAATGAGATGGGGTTTCCCCCCATGGAAGTAAAGAAAACTAATCCTTTGGGGAAAGGGGAAAAAATTGTTGCCAATAATAATGAACAAAACCTAGCCAGCATGGTCACATGGTGGTGAAAGTTCTAGGCAATAGACATCAAACGGGGGAAAAAAACACATATCACTGTGTGCACACATCCCCAAGATGCCCACTGAAGACATGTGGGAGCATGAGCAAGAGTGGTTAAGAAAGCAGATAGTGCCTAGCTATCAAAAGATATAGCATCTGGGGTCTTAAAGGCTTGAGCATAAACAAGCTGCCATCTAGCTCAGGAGTAACAAAACCCACCATAAAAGAAGCTCACAGGCTGAGCCCCGGTGGCGTAGTGGTTGTGCGCGGGACTGCGGCCCACTGGGATGGAGGTTCGATTCCAGCTCCACGGAGCAAAGGCTGGGTCACCCTACTCCCACCACCTGAGGGCAGTGATGCCCACCCCCCACCCCCCAAAACAAAACAAAACAAAACAAAAAAGCTCACTTGCTTGTGCGATCACGAGGTGCTGAAATCAGGTATCAGGCATCAAAGAACAAAAATCAAAAACACTGGACCAATTGACTCCCGATATCACTGAAGACAAATGGATACAGAGGCAAACAGATTAGAAGAAATGATGGTGCCCAGCTACCAAATGATTGAATGTCTGGAGTCTCAAAGACTTGAAGATAATCGAGTCACCATTCTGTGCAGAAACAGCAAAGTCCACATGGAAGAAGCACACCAGCATGTGTGATCAAGAGAGGCCAAGGGGAGCAGGTATCGAACATCAAAGGACAAGAATCACACCATTACGAATGAGGGGGAGAGCAGGATGGGGACTTAAGACACACTGGTGGGTAATTGGTTACTCCTTTACAGGGGAGCCACGGGGAGGAGACAGACCAGTCAAGGGGCACCCGGGCAGTGATGATACATACAAGTTTCCTCTAGTTCCTGAAGCCTTCCACCTCACAACCATCATGGTCCCAACTCTACCTTACAAATCCAGATGGACTGGAGAAGGTACACTGGTGGAGAGGGGAGCTGCAGATATGGGGAAACCAGGATGCGTAAGCCCCTTCGGGTCAGTAGTTAGATTGGAGCTCCTGGAGGGGTGGAGAAAAGGTGGGGTAGAGAGACGGAACCAATTGCAAAGGTATACACATAAGCTCCTATTTGAAGGATGGGCATCAAGGGAGTGGATTGGGGGAGAGGTCGATCCACAGTGTAAGATATGATAGAACAATAATAATTTATAAAGTACTGAGGGTTGGTGGGAAGGAGAGAGGAGGGGAAGAGGGGAAGGGATGGAAAAGCTGATACTAGAGACTCAAGGGAAAAGGCGGATGATTGGAGAACGATAATAGCAGTAGACATGTGAAGGTGCGTGGCACAGTATGTTTATTTATGTATTGTTAAAAACGATGTACGAGCCCCCAATAAAATGATTTTATAAAAAAAAATGAAAAGAAAATAATGAACAAAACCCAGAGAAAGGACATGGTCTTACAAGAAACAAAGAAGTCTTCATGCCACACCACTGTGTCAAATTAAACACGTAAGGGCATGTTGTCAATCAAAGAACTTTGTTTTTTCTTTAACTTGCTATGTATGTGATTTGGGTGAGAGCTTACAGAGCAAATAAAATTTCCATTCAAACATTTGTTTGTTAGGTTCCATGCAAACCCCACAGTGTAACAGCATTCCTCCTACTTCCTCTTTGCCATTTCCCTTCAGTCTTACTTCCTCTCCCTCTAGGTCTTTTGAGCTTCTCTCAGAGAACACGGCTACCTTTTGGATCTCTGGGGTTGACTGGCTCTCAGGAGTGTGTATCCCTCATAGGCTTAAATTCTGAGCAAAGAGATGAGAACAGTTTCAGGCCTGAAAGATAACTAAGGGTTTAATCAGCCTGTATGCAAACAGTAAACCTGGAGTTTTTTTGTGTGTGGTTCTGGTCCACATTTTTCTTCCACTCTACTCCAGACCTCCTACTGGGATCTCTTTCAGAACTGTCAGCAGTGCTAGGCAGGTACCAACTAGCTCTGATTTCTGGGTTGTGGAGGCTGAGGTTCCCATGGTGCATTAGTCCTTCTGACGCATTGTTCCCAAATGTCTTAGATTTCTTTTTACTAGTCTTTGTTCTAGACGGGAGAAATCAAGTGTTGCACCTTAGACAGATTTTAAGACCTCAGTTAGTACTCACTAAGGAAAGTTGTAGAACATGCCATTGAGGACTATGTTGTGCCAACTGACCTTGATGTCCCTCAAGATGATGGTCTGAAGACCCTAAGCCTAGGGACTCATTTCCCTCAAGGTGTTTGGAATAAATTTTCGTAACTTTGCTTCCTGTATGATCCATTATATTGGTGCATATATTTATAGCACCTACAACATCACATGCAGATATGCTCACTATCAAATATACACACATTCGTGGGTGTGATCTTCCCACCCTTATAAAGCTCCAGTGTCTGTGTCCATATATAGATTATTGTCATTACTAATATTGCAGGGCTGTGTGTGTAATTGTAATTGTCTTTGTTGCCTTTAACTCTTTTGCTCCTCCCAATATATTCCTTTGCCTTGATCTTTTTGCACTGAACTCGCCGTTATTTGAATTGCTTTTCCCTTCACCCAAGTTAATATGTGCTTACCCTCTATTTAGTGACTTACCTTCACCCCTTCTAATCCCTGGTAACTACTGAAGAAGGCTCCATTCTGTGGGTACACTATCTTGATTTTTACAATAACAATATCACACAATACTTTGTGTAATGAGGTGATGCACACATTCATCCTTGGGCATTGTGTAGAGTTTTGTTGTGTGTGTGGACCATGGTTTATTGGTGGTGTATAGACTGCTTCCATCTTTTTGCTATCACAGTGCTGTGATGAATGTGGGTGGGCATATATCTGTTCATGGCACTCACGCTTCTCTGCCGTGTGGGCTGTGCTCCATGGTTGGCAGTTCGAAACTCCCAGCAGCTCCTCAAGAGGAAAACTGGGCTTTCTACTCTCGTCGAGGGTCACAGTCTCAGAAAACCACAGGGTGTTGCTATGCGTCAGAATTGAATGAATGGAAGTGAGTTTCCAGTTGGTGAGGTGAGTGCATCAGGATGTGTCACTGTTCTCCATTGTGGCTGTGCCATTTTACAGTCACATTAACAGTGTACGAGGGTTCCAATCTTTCCACACTTTTACCATGGCTTCTTTTTTTTTTTTTAAAGAACTAATTATACTTGTAGTTTTCTAATACGATAGAGGAAGTTTGACAGATCAATGTATGCTTATGCTTTTTTTCGGGGGGGGGGGGCATCACTGCCCTCTGGTGGGGTTAGGAGGCCCAGTCTTCCTTCTGGAGAGCTGCTGCTGGATTTGAACCACCAAGCCAGTGGGCCGCGGTACGGCACTCAACGACTACGCCACCGGGGCTCAGCCCCTCAATGTATGTTTTTACATGATTCCATTTGACGTCTACTTCTTCTGCTTCAGGGCTTTATCTCTTTTGCAGTGTTTTTGGGGCCATTTTCCTTCTTTTTAGTATCCATAGAAGAGGAGTCCAAAGAAATTACAATGGTAAAACTAGAGATAAAATATGAAAGTTAAGATATTTTTCAGAGATTAATTTAGTGAACTGTAAGGAGCCCTGGTGGCCTTAGAGGCTAGTTGGTAGGCTGAGGGATGCAATTCAGTGGATTTTAGAGTTTTAAAATCCTGGTGATTTAAAAGTTATTTTTTATTGTTTTGGGTTGCGCCATCACACAAAGTTGAGTCCAACTTGCAGGGTAGACTAGAACTACTTGACAGAGCTTTCAAGCCGTAGTCTTTGCAGGAGCAGGTTGCCATGTTCTTTCTCTCACACACAGAGTCACTAGAGGGTTTGAGCCACTGACTGTTCAACTAACAGTTGAGCAAACAACCACTGTGCCACGGCTGCTTTAAAGGTTACTGCAGAAGGAGCCACAAAGCCCACATGGAAGAAGCACACCAGCCTGTGTGATCACGAGGTGTTGACGGGATCAGGAATCAGGCAACAAAGAACTACAAATTGCATCATTATAAGTGATGGGGAATCCAGATTGGGGACCCAAAGCCCATCTACAGGTGAAGTGACATCCCCTTATAGAGGGGTCGCAGGGAAGGAAACAAGTCAGTCAAGGTACAGTGCAGCAACAATGAAATATGAAATTTTCCTCTAGCTCTTAAAACCTTCCCCCCCCCCCACTATCATGATCCCAATTCTACCTTAAAATATGGCTAGACCAGGGGATGCACACTGGTACATATAGGAGCCTGAAACATGGAGAATTCAGGAAAGATGATCCTTTCAGGATCAGTGGTGAGGGTGGAAGGAAAGTGGAGTAGAAAAGGGGAACCAATTCCATGTATCTACATATAACCTCCTCTCTGGGGTACAGACAACAGGAAAGTGAGTGAAGGGACATATCGGACAGTGGATGATATGACAAAATAATGATAATTTGTAAAATCTTAAGGGCTCATGGGGAAGTGGGGAGAGAGGGGAAATATAAGGGGCCTAAGTAGAAGGAGGATGTTTCAAGAATGATGATAGTAATAAATGTGCAAATGTGGTCTGCATACAATTGATATATGTACTGATCGTGATAAGAGTTGTATGAGCCCCAAATAAAATGATTTTGAAGAATTGGAATAAAACTCTTGGCAACAGATGTAATTATATCTCTTAATCATTCTAGCCTCCACTGGCAGGGAAGCTATACTGAATCAATTCCATGAGGAGATCCAGCGTATCACAAATAGAGGTATGCCTAAGTACTCAACTTTACAACTCTTTCATTAAAATCAAAAGAATACACTCTATATAATTAACAGGTTCTCAATTCATACATCTTGAGCTTTTACAATGTGTCAGGAATAGATCTAGATACTAAAGAAGCCATGGTAAAACGAGAGACATGGCTCTGATCATTACAGAACGTAGTTTCTAAATTATGTACAAGGCAGTAGTGTTAAAGGTTAGGTGAATCATTTAAAAAGAAGTTTAGGTGAATGAAAAGTGCTAGCAAAGCATGGGGCTGGTTGGCTACTTAGGCAGAACCTCATGGCAATGAATGTTCAGTAGGACTACCAGTCTCCTTCTGGAATCCTCCCTTCTGCACATGGGCAATAGGAAATGAGAACTGCCGATACACAGATATCATCTATTCACCACTCCTGCTTAGAGCACAAGAATGTGAATAAAATCATCTCTTGTATTCCAAGAAATTTGACTTTAGTCTCTGCTTTGGATTACTTCAACTAAAAAGGCCATTATTGTTGATCAAGTCAATCATAGTGACATGAACTACCCATCACCTCAATATCACCAATTTAATTTGACATAAAACTTAGCTGATCTCCTGAACCATTCAAAAAAGCACAGTAGGAAGAGATCAGCTGTGGCAGTCACCTACTCTGGTGTCAATGTGAGGATGAAGAGTGGAGGGGCGGAGTCTAGCCTGTCAATGTGGAGATGGCCAATGGGACCTCTGGGTGGGCGTGGCCTTCTCCTGAGGATTCTGGGAAGTGTGGCCATCCCTTCAAGGAGGCGGAGACACTGTCTCTCTCCGTGCACTTCCTTGGAGACTCTCTACTGACAAGGCTGACTTCTTGCGAGACAACCCTGAGGAGAAGCCACATGGAGCTACCCTAGTGTCCTGAACTGGACAAGCCATATGGATGCAAGCAGACCTCTGAGTCAATGGGAGGCCTCTGACAGCGCTGAGGTATTTGCAACACCACTGTCTTCAAAGGTATTCCACCCATCTGGCTTTTGATCATCTCGCATTCAGCGGCACTGCATGTGTTTCGTGAGTCTGAAGAAGACTTTAGAGATGGGTATCAGACAAATGGGCTAATATTAGACGTGTGGGCTTAGACTAGACTGGAGTGGAATGCTTTCTTAATGTACACTAATCTTTTCTATAAAACTCTCCAATATACCTCTGCATGCTTAGGAATGTTTTTCTAGTCGAGCTGAACTAACACATCGCCTAATATTAAAGCAATCAGGTGCCATATGAACTCTTTCATCGAAAACCCACGCCTCCATTCTCTCTTCCTACCTCCAAAAGGGAGAGATTTTTTTTTTAACCTTTTTGTGCTTCTCTTGGAATTGACCCCAGAAGCATCAGCAGTACAAAGGCAGAACTCCCATTTCCAATTCACTTTTAATTATAGAAAATGGTTGGCAACATATCAAAACCCCATGTACAATTTCTTCTGGTTCCCTTGGGAGCAGAGGTAGCCGGGGGAGAGTATATGAGAAGAAAACAATAACATTGGGGGCTTATGACAATGCTGTAAGGGACAAGGATGAAAAGGGGGCAGAAAATAATGACAAACTGACATCTTCCCCGAGCTGGCATGCTATACTCCCTTGGATGAAAAGCAGAAAATGTACATTCTAATGGAAGTGGCGGCTGTTTTCAATGGGATTAACCCGAGTCACACTTCTGACCTCTGCAGTTTCTATACTTGGGGAAAGGCGCTATTATTCGTGAAGATGGAAAATGAGGTTGATGAGAAGTGGGAGGAAAAACAACCAAGTTGGACGACCTTTTGACCACAATGCACAAAGCTACTAGCGAGTCATTTTAGGCAGCGGGCTCCAAAAGCCAGAGCAATTACTCCCTTAAGTGGGCCGACATGCGCGTTCGTTTAAAGGGGCAAAAGAAAAAGAAGGACTCATCTGAACTAAGAAAGCAGGTAATAGTATTATTTTCCACGGCTTTGTCCTCTTTGTCCTTGCCTGACATCTATTTCATATTTTTGACTATTGGCATAACTTGAAAAGTTTAGCTCGGGGGGAGGGAGGGGAAGGGTGGAGCCAAAGAAAACGTACCGTCACTCAGTATAGATTGTGGAATTTTGTTCATGGGTCATATAAACTTATGCAGGAATGTTGTCAAGAAAGACACGGGAAAGCCAAGGAAGGATTAAATGTGAAGGGTACAATAGAAGAGAAAGGCAGGGGACAGGGAAGAAGTGGACGATCAGCTCATGAGCGCATGTCCATCCTCTAGCCCAGGGGTCGGGAAACTCTTGAGACTGAAGAGCCAATACTGTACCTGCTAACAACGCTAAAAATCACGCGAGAGCCTTACATATGTTTTTCCAGACAAATGAAGCCGCCGTGATCTGAAATATTAATTTTCACATATTTTCAATGTGACTTCAGAGCCGCACGTTCACACTGAAAGAGCCACATATGGATTACGAGCCACAGTTTGTCCCAACTATATGGAATACGATAGATATTTCACTGCGAACAACTGACTTTGATCATATTACTTGGACCACCAGGTAGAATAGAGAAAGAAATTCATCAACATGCCTGTGCATATAAAGGAGAGGTTGATATACAAGAGGAATGGAACACTGAGAGAGCATCCCAACCCAGTCTGGTCCAAGTTCCTAAGTCCAATATTAGCCCATATTTTCAATATCAATCCATAAGTCCTCTTCAAACTCACGAAGTACATGCAACAACACCAGGACAGTGACAGGCCAGTGGGTGCAGAGTCTTGTGTATCCAGTGGAGGTAGAAGCATCTCAGCACTGGCAGGAGTCTCCACGTGACTTCTCCGGCCCCAAAGGTCTGGTTTCATCAGGGTAAGCCCATGTGGCTTCTCCTCCGGCTCCTCCAGGACTCAGGGTCTATCAGCATGCTGCCATGTTGTCTTGTCAGTAGAGCATCTCCCAGGAACTGAGTTGATGGTCTCTCATCTCCACGGGGTAAATATTGTGATATTTCCCAGAATTCTCAGGAGAAAGCCATGCTCACACAGAGGTCTCATTGGCTATCTCCAGATTGACAGGTTAGACTCCACCCCTACACTCCCAATCATGAAATTGACACATGAGTACATGACTGCCACACTAGTAATGTGACAACACAGTGAATGAGCGTCTGCCAAGACACCTACATGCAACATCAAGCTGATTTCCGGTCCTGGGGCTGCCAGCAGCTGGCTAGGTCACCTCAAGTAACTTGAACTTCCTGAGCTTTGTTTACAAAATTAAGAATGGTGTGACTGTAAGATCTGGAAAGTTTCTTCTGCTTTTAAGAAGTTATATGACTCGTACGATCTAGAACTTTCAAGTGGAAGGACAAATCTGGCAAAACTCAGAGTCGCATACTACTTAGACACTAAAGAGGAATGCACACTTTGAACTATCCCTCTGGTTTTAGGGTACAAAAGGGGCCCAACCTCAAATATAATTGAAATATATTTGCAAAACCAGTTAGCAGACTAACTGGAACTCGAAATCTTGGTTCGGTGCTGTCCGGGTTCGTCATTAAGTCCTGCTACTGAGACGATGGCCTGAACCTGCCCTGCTTCTGAAAGATCTGTCTAAAGCAATCAAAGCCTAACCACACAGCACGAGATACAGTTTCTGTGGATGCCAAGCTGGAGAAAGCTGAGAGAAAGCGTGCTACTTAGATTTAGAATGCGACTCTGCATACATGACAATGTTAGCAACGAGACTTGGGGTGTATTTCCTCTGTGTCACATGCTGTACCAAAAATCCCTTTGCATGCTTTACCCTAGTTTATGAAGAAGACACTGGAATATGAAGGAGGTGCCTAAGTTCCCATCAGTAGTAGCCCTGAACTTAACTCGGAAGCTGATGGTCTTACCAGGGGGTGAACTGCCTGACTTCCCTGGGCCTTGAAGGCAGGGGCTATTCTGGAGGAACCCAGGCTGTGGGGTGCCACTTCTTCTCAAGTCTGGGGTAGTAAGAGAGAGCGAGAACTTGGGAGGATAAGGTAAGGGTGGGTCCCAGAGAATATATTCTGTCAATCTTTTGTCCAACCTTTCCGTCACTGAAAGCAATCTTGTTAAAAACACTGTTCTGTAGGTCCAATGTCCTGTGCTGACAAAGATGGTGACATTTGTTTTCAAGAATATGAAAATGTAGCTAACGAGATGGGGGCAGAAACAAGAAAGCCAATAATAACCAGTTATCCAGATAGAGCCAAATAAACACATGCGGCTCATTCCCAAATAAGAGGTAGGAAGATAACGGGTGCTCAATAGAAAAAGGTCGAAACAGGACTTTCAGGGTCCTCCACAAACCACTGAGAGCACGCTGATAGGAAGATCAGAGACAAGAGTTGCCCTGTTCTGCGGAGGCGGACTGCTCTAGTTACAACACCCTGCGTGGTGGTGGGCGGCAGCACACAGCGTAGTCGGCTCTAGCCGTCGATGCAAGGCAGCCTGGCTGCAGTTACTAAGCAAGTTACATAAAAGCAAAAGGGGGCAAACAGAAATAGCAAGTTCCGTTTGCAAACCAGAGTTTATCAAATTATGACAAAGTCTGTTTTTTGGCCATTATTAAGTTGGCCTCCAATTTTATAATCAAAGCACTGGAATAACCAAATTACATTATGGCATGCTATCCCTCCTGTGCATTTAATAGTCATGGGAGGGGGGGAAAGGAAGTGGCGGTGGGAAATGAACCAGGAGCGCTCACTTAAATAAGCAGAGTCAGTGCTGTGCTGAAGAGCAGTAACAAGTCACAAAATTGAATGACATATGAGAGGTAACCCACTCTTCCCCCACCCCCGCCCCCAAAAAAAACCCCAACCCATACACTAGAATTGTGCTGGGCCAAATGGAGTTTCCATAGTATGCATTTTTCCCATTAGGGAAGGATCGAGCAACTCACTCTGAGTTAGTGCACTCAGTGGCGTTGCCTGGGAAGGTGCTCTCAGGTCACAGTAAATTTTCTTGTAAAAGCAGTTTTGCTCGAACCTTGTTTTTTGGGATGGTCAATTTGAGGGAACAGCATGTGGCTATGAAATTATATTCCTACATAGGAAAAACAAGGACTGGGCTATGGGGAAAACTCAAGTGTATGAATGGTTTTCTTATTTCAAAAAAAAATGTGAAATGTTGATTGATGACAAACCACATCCCTGATGTCCATCAACTTTCCCAGTGAACGAAAATGTCCACTCATAGTGCACTTGTTGATCATTCTACTAGATCAGACTATTTGTTAAGCTTCCCATTTAGAGCAGTGGTTCTCGACCTTGCTAATGCCGCAACACTTTAATATAGTTCCTCATGCTGTGGTGACCAGCAAGCATAAAATTATTTTCTTTAAAAAAAAATATTTTATTGGGGGCTCATACAACTCTTATCACAACCCATACATACATCCACTGTTTGTCAAGCATATTTGCATATCTGTTGCCCTCATCATTTTCAAAACATTTGCTTTCTACATAAGTCCTTTGAATCAGCTCCTCAGATTTCCTCCTCCCTCCCCATAAAATTATTTTCGTTGCTACCTCATAACTGTAATTTTGCTACTGTTATGAATCCGGTAAACCCAGTGAAAGGGTCATTTGGCCCCCAAAGGGGCCGTGACCCACAGGTTGGGAACCGCTGATTTAGAGGTTCTGGAACGATTGTGTAACAGTGTGTGACATAAAAGGCCTGCCTTATGGGGACTGGCTTTGTCACAAGGAAAACGAACTCGTGGAGCCATCTCATTGCACCAATTTTTGGCAATAAAGCAGCATGCCTTTCTTGCCCCACACACCTTACTCACCGGACCTCCCTCCATGTGACTTCTTTTGGCTTCTGCAAATGAAGAAGGACATGAAAGGCCCGTGATTTGAAGGCATAGAAGAAGTGAAGTAAAAACTGAGGGAAGGGCTGGAAGCTGCACCTTTGAAGTGAGTTTAAAAAATGTTCCTAAGAATGGCCTCGCAGATTTGACAAACGTAATGTGTAATGGAGAGTACTTTGAAGCTAATAAGGTTGTTTTGTAAAAACAAACAAAGGAACAAAAAATCAAATACACAGCTTTTGGAGGTATCCCCTTGTATTTTGGCGATGGTCCACTCTCTGTCCATCTATCAGTGATTGAGTCCAACAGCAGCTGTGCATGTTGGCTCTCCAAGAAGTTTCCACTCATCCTCTACCCTCTAGATTACAGAGTTCTAACACGATGCTTAACACACCACAGATCATAAATATGAGCGAGATGATTATTGTGCTGGTAGAATTTTTAATCTGTGCTTACAAGTAAAGCTGTAAGAAAATAATCCTCTAAACAAAGCTGGCAGTAAATAGTAATATCTTATGAAGTTTTGCATAGTACCGTGCAGCTTTTCAGTGTACATTCCTAACCTCAAGATGTGCACCACCTCAATTAATTTTACAAAGTCTCCCCGAGGGGCATGTTTTGAAAACTCTCATAATCTGCCTGGATACCACTCTACTAGAATCCCTGTGGTTTGCACTTAATGCTGAGGTGTTCTGTGGAAAATGGTAAGATTATAATGGAGGGGGGAAATCCATAGATAATATAAAAGTGTGAATCCGGTAACAAGGAAGGAAATGACGGCTGCTGCTGTGTGTCTGTGATGCACCAAGTGTCAGGAAGAAAAAGCTCAGAAAGGGAATCATGAGATGGAGAAAGCACTGTGTTTGTGCAATTCTCAGTGGTGAGCAAGAGACAAGGAAAGGGATTAGTGATTCAGAAAAGCTTTTGCGAGGCAGCTAAAAATTAACAGCAATGGTGGTTGATCGATGGTAACTGAAGTCCTTCAGTGTCACTTCAGGAACAGGCTGGAGATTGAGAACTAAAGACTGAAAATGCTGCTAAAAACTGTTGTTCCAAGACCTCCTTCATTCTGCACAGGAGCTATTATGGAACTCATGAATAGTAAGAATTCTCATATAATCCATGCATGTGGAACTTATTTTGAGGGACGTTAAGATAAAAAGACAAACAATTACAGTATTTCTTTAATGGGCAGAATATTTGAACAGTCACTTCACAAAGGAAAATATTAAAATGGTCATTAAGAACATGGATGGGTATTAATACCCTATTCATTAAACTGCAAATTCAAACCAGAACTACACATCTCCTAGAACATCTAAAATTCCAAATGCTGGAAATACCCAATGCCAAAGATCTAGAGAAATCAGAAATCTCAGTGCATTAGTTATCTATAGGTATATAGCAAATTAACCCCCAAATTCCACAGATGGAAATAACAAGCATCAATTATCTCATATACTTTCTGAAGGTCAGACAAGGAGCGTAGAGATGCCAGGGGGGTTAGGGGAAGGTGGGAGGAGAAAGGGGGACTCAATCACAAGAACCAATCTATAACCACCTCAGGGAGACGAATAACGGAAAAGTGGGTGAGGGGCAACAGAGGACAATG
The DNA here is from genome assembly GCA_004026705.1 of Nesogale talazaci. NCBI lineage: Eukaryota > Metazoa > Chordata > Mammalia > Afrosoricida > Tenrecidae > Nesogale > Nesogale talazaci. The sequence goes on along the minus strand of PVJH01032664.1, from coordinate 1,664 downwards.
TAAGATATGAAAATAATAATCTATTACTTATCAAGCATTTGTGAGGGACGGAGGGTGGGGGTGAGAAATGGGGAGCTGACATCAGGGACTCAAGCGGAATAAGAATGCTTTGAAAATGATGATGGTGGTGTATGCACAAATGTTCTTAACACATTAGATAAATGGATGAATTGTGATAAAAGCTATATGAGCCCCCAGTAAAAAAAAAGGGGGGGGGGAACTCATCATAAAATGTATTCAGATGTAAGTTCAATATATATCAAACTCAAAAAACACTTCTCCATGCCAGCAATGACTCAGCAAAAGATGGAACTTTAAAGGTCTATGGGGAGATGAATGCAACTTAATAGGAGCAAATGTGGAAGCACGGTGCCAGAAATAATGGTATCAAAGAGAGGGGGAGGGCACACTACTTGGGTTGAACTGGTTGAATCTGTCGCTGGATTGGAGGTGAAGGAGAAACCAAGGAGATATTCAAATAAGACTATTGGGAGGATCACGATATTTAAACTGAAATACACACACCCACCTCCACATCCTTCATACATAGACCTTCCTATCCCCTTTGTCTACAGCAGTTTGCAACGATGTCGTTTACAATTTTATGACCCTGTTGTTTGCTGTGGCTATTGTTAAGTGTTTTCAAATCTGTTCCAACTCACTGCTATTGTATATACAAGAGAACAAAACACTGCACCGTTCTGCGTTATCCTGACAATTGCAGCTTCTGGGTCAATGCATCTTGTGGAGGACCTTCCGCTTTTTCACTGCCCTGCTGCTTCACCAAGCACGATGCCCTTCCCCAAAGACTGATTTCTCCTGACAACATGCCCAAAGTACATGACACAGCATCTCACCCTCCTGTCTCTACGGAGTATTCTGGTTGTGCTTCTTCCAAGACAGATCTGTCTATTCTTCTAGCAGCCTGTGGTGCTTTCAAGAGTGTTCACCAGCACCATGATTCAAAGGGAGTGAGTCCCCTTCGATGAATACGATGGAATGGAAAAGCCCATGACAGGGGTCAGGTCAGGTGTACCTGAGTAACCAAAGTATCGTCCTGGCTCTCTAACGCTTGCAAACGTTAAAATTAACCTGGCAAACAATTCATTTCTCACAGAAGTATCTCTATTAACCTGCACCGATGCAGTAAGTCAACGACAGAGAAAACACTCAAACCCAATCGATCAGGTGAGGGCACAGGATGAGCTGTCAGATCACCTGTTGTCGAATGTGAAGGAAGTTTGAGCCAGTTTCTATTGAGTGAATGTGGAGGTCAACAGTGCTGTCAAATGCCTAGAGTTGTCATAATAATGAAAAGGAGCGGTGGACTACACATTGGGTTGGGACCACACAATAGGTCACCCGTTCACACGCACTCGATGTTTGAAGGGAGAAAGACGAGGCTGCCGCTTCTCTAAAGATTTACAGTCTCGGAACTCCCCAAAGGGCAATTCGATTCTGTTATATAGGGCTGCTATGAGTTGAAATCAACCCAATGGCATAGGGCTTTTACATTAGTATTAAGTGAAAAATTGAGGCATAACGCCCTGTCTAGTTTAGTGCTTGTACAAAGTTGTGAAGTGCTCACTGTACTAGCAAAATTATAGGACTGATTGACACTATTACTACTCTGATTCTGTTGAGTTTGGTGGTTTTTTGTTGTT
>PVJH01032663.1:0-22418 GCA_004026705.1 Nesogale talazaci | reverse complement strand
CCTGTCTGCCCATCTCTGTCACAGGAGATCCAGTGCCACTTCCTCTTGCCCCTTCCCTGACACTCCAGGGGACAATGGCAACACTGCTAGGCGTGTTGTGCATTTCTGCTCTGGGGAACAGAGGATTGATTAGATCAGACCGCAGGCAGCCGGGAGTGCACAGAACCACGCTATCAGGCGGGTCACAGTCCTGACCACAAAAGGTTGTGTTTTGTGCATCCCATTCCACCCCACCCCCACCCCACCCCCCCAAGAAATGCTGGTTTCCCTACAAGTCCGATGCCTGTGGCCCACACTGCCTGGGAGTTTAGAAGGGGTTCTCCTCTTGGAGCATGTAGCCAGCTTTGACCGCAGGGCTCTTCTCTCCTTTGCTGACTCTAAATGGTGCCATCCCGAGTTCTGGAACAGATGGAAAGTTGGGCACAGGCCTGGGCCAACTCCTGGTTCCAATTACGGGAAACAATCTGTCTTGGGGACAGCAAGGATGCTGGAAACAGTGACAGCGTGCACTTTGCAGCCGGAAGGAGGCACAGGTCATGCCGATTCCCGACTTCATAGGAAAGTCAGTGGTCGCCGATGGGACGGACCACACTGGCTCACAGCAACTGTCTCCAGGTAAGGCGTTGTCCTGCAAACTTTCTTTTTGCCCAATGGCCAAAGTGAATAGCATTTTAAAGACAGTTGTCCTGAGTAACCAGGAAAGGAAAGCAGAGCAAAGGCACCAGTAACTGAGTCGCAGCCGAGGAGTCCCTTGGACAGAAGGGATCCTGAAAGGTCCTTCTCTTCCTATGCGGAGCCCCAGTGACACAATCAACTAAGTGCTGGACTCCTCCGGGCAAGGTCAGTGGGTCAAATCCACCAGCTGATCTGGGGGAGAAAGTGGAAGCCACCTGCCCTTATAAAGATTTACAGCAGGGGCTGAGCCCCGGTGGCATAGTGGTTGTGCGCTGGACTGCGGGCCACTATGATGGAGGTGCAATTCCAGCAGCAGTTCCACAGGAATAAAGGCTGGGCCTCCTACTCCCACCACTAGAGAGCAGTGATGCCCCTCCCCCCAAAAAACCCAAACAAACAAAACAAAACAAAGATAAACACCCGGGGGTGGGGTGGGATAGATGTGGCAGAGGGTAGGTGACATCTGGAGTCTCACACAATGCAAAAGGTCAAGGTGCTCAAGAGGTTGACAATTGCTGTTCATCCAGAGCCACCTGAGTAGAAAGATGTAGTGATCTCTTTCCGAAAACCCAGCCCTAGAGTCTCTGGGGCTCTGGACAGACTCAACCACAGCCACTCGTTTCTATTCATTTTCAAGTCCACTCCTGCTAAGAGAACAAGCACTGGAGAGCCTCTTTGGCTGGTGCTGCTGTTGGTTCAAACCACTGACCTTTTGGTGAGCAGCCAAGCCCTTAGTCCCTGCACCACCAGGGCCCATTTTATTGATTTATTTATTTTGTTTATTTTTTATTTTTTAGGCATCACTGCCCTCAGGTGGTGGGAGTAGGAGGCCCAGCCTTTTCGAACCTCCATCCCAGTGGGCCGCAGTCCCGCGCACAACCACTACGCCACCGGGGCTCAGCCCCCAGGGCCCATTTGAAAGCACATTTGCTGAAAATACCGACACAGGCGAATGGAAAGTCAAGAAAACACTGTGCCTAAAGGCCACTAGTATCTGTCTCAGATCACACCACAAGGGCTTACTCTGAAGGCCTGGAGGATGCAGGGATCTTCCACAGCTGCTTTCAGTCAAACTCAAATCTCTGAAGAAGGAAATTCGGAAAAAAAGAAGATAACTGACCATGCCATAGTAATCAGAAATAGGAATGGTGCGCTGTTTTGTCTTCAGTGGTGTCAGGAAGGTGAGCATCACAGAATGCCAGGTTATCAGGACAAAGTATTCTTGTGTTGAGGGAGGGCTTAAGTAGAGGCCCATTGTCCATCTGCTGCCGTAATACTTAACCTATAAATATATGTACATAGACCTATATCCCTATCATTATTTATTAATATATTTATGTATGTACATGCTTGTATTTAGAGCTCTGTCTTTTTTTTGGGGGGGGGGGGCACCACTGCCCTGGTGGGAGTAGGAAGCCCTTACTCCCTTGCTCCTGGGAAGCTGTTGCTGGATTTGAATCGCCAACCCTGTGGGCTGCAGTCCTGCACATAACCACTACGCCACCAGGGCTTAGCCCCTGTATCTTTTGCCTCCTAGTTCTTTTCTCTATTTCCCTTTACCTTTCTCCTGTTCCACTATCATGTAAAACTTTCATTTCCTTTTGGCTATATTGTTTTTGATTCAAACCCAGGAATTCTATGCTACCCTTCACTATGGCTTCTTGGTCCTTTGTTCCTGGGTTTATTGATTTCCCCTTTTCTTTCCCCCGCCTCCCCTTGTGGTGAAGAAAGCTGATGATGCTTGGCTATTTAAAAGATATAGTGTCTTGAGTCTTACATGCTTGAGGAGAAACAAGCAGCCATCAAGCTGGGAAACAACAAAGCTCACATGGAAGAAGCAATTCTGCCTGTGTGTTCATGACGTGTCAAGAGGATCAGGTATCAGAAGACCCCAAACAAATAACCGTATCGATTCCTACTAGGGGGAGCAGAGTGGAGACCCAAGGCCCATCTGTAGACAATTAGACATCCCCTCACAGAAGCGTCACAAGGAAGGGACAAGTCAGTCAGGGTGCAGTATAGCACCGACAGTCACACAACAAACATTCCTCTTTAATGCCCCTTCCCCCCCACTATCATGACCCCAGTTCTACCTTACAAATGTGGCTAGACCAGAGCATGTACACAGGTAAGAGGTCTCAGCACACAGAAACCAGGACAGATACACCCTCAGGAGCAGTAATGGGAGTGGCGATAGCATGGGGGTAGGAGTAAGGTGGGGAGAGAAAGGGGGAACCAATTGCAACGATTAACATATAACCCTTTTCACCCCCACCCCAGGGGGATGAACAACAGAAACATAGATGAAGGGAGACAGCAGACAGTGTAGGATATGAAAATAAGAGCAATCTGTAATTTATCAAGGGTTCAGGAGGGTGGGAGGGGAGGGGAAAAAAGGGGGGCTGATACCAAGGGCTCTAGTAGCAAGAAATATTTTGAAAATGATGATGGCAGCAGATGTCCAAATGTGTTAGATACAATGGATGTGTGGATTGTTATGAGATGTAAAATTCCCCCAATAAAATGATTTATAAAAAGAAAGCAAGAAGTTAGAACTAGAACCCATTCTGACTCCTATTTCCTATAAGTAAAGAAGAGAGTGTGTTCTCCCAGGGCTGTTGTAGGAATTAAAAGTAGTATCTGATTATATAAGGTGCCCTGTTGGCACTAGCATTCTTGGTGGTGTGGCAATTACATAATGATGTAAAGTGGCATCTCCTAGGTTGTGATCTGAGGTGATTACCACATCAGTTATCAGGAACTTAGGGTGGGATGCATGGCCTTACTCAGGTCATGGCGCTGGTAAAGGGAGTTTTCCTGGAGTGTGACCTGAATTATCTTTTCATCTTACAAAGAATAAGAAGAGAAAGGACAAGAAAAAAGAGCTGGGAGAAGTGTTTCTTTCAGACCCAGGATCCAAGGAAAGTGTGATGCCAAGACATATGTGGATCTCAAGGATTGCTGGGCCTACAGGTGTTGAAAGAAGACAAGGACCTTACCCCAGAGTCCACCCAGAGAGGTCTAGCCCTCAGAATGCAACTTCCAAACTCCTAAAAGTGAGAACAAACTTGTTTGACAGAAGAGCCACCCACTTATGGTATTTCGGATCCAACACCACTAAACGACTAAGACAACTGCTAACCATAAGGTTGATGGTTTGAACCCATCACTCACTCTATGGTTGAAAAGACCTAACAACTGCTCCCTCCCAGGCAAAATGCCAGCCTGGGAAACCTTATGGAGACTGGTCTACTTTGTTAGATAGGGTTGCTATCAGTCAGAATCAACTCTATGGCGGTCATCGGAATCACCATATATATTGGCTAGATGTGAATATATATATATATATATATATATATATATAATTTAAGGGCATCACTGCCCTGGTGGTGGGAGTAGGAGGCCCATCCTTTGCCCCTGTGAGCTGGAATTGAACCTCCATCCCAGTGGGCCGCAGTCCCGCGCACAACCACTACGCCACCGGGGCTCAGCTAGATGTGAATATTATAACATTATTTCCCCAACTTGTGAATGATCATGTTTTAGCCCCTTCTGTTGCCCACAATACGGATAAAGTGTGGCGATGAAAGAGAAGGAGTCCTCACCAAACTTGCTTGCCCTTCTCTCCAGGGCCATTTAGAAGCTCCAGGAGTCCACCCCAAGCAAGGGCTCTTCCAAGAGCCCATCGGAGACTCATGTGGGCCGAAAGCTTTGTGGAATGAATGAGCCCATGGAAGAATAATGATGCATCCAGACACAGGGAAACTGTGCTGGAGGTGCCTTTGAACTTCTTCATGGTCACGCCGAAAGATTTGGGGGCTTTAGGTTTCTCGGTTGCCATACGATTTGGAAGCAGTTTGTTCTTATAAACATTGGTACACTTGCCTGTTCAGTTTAGGTGGTCCACTCAAACTTAATTTTTCTGAGCTGTTTGCCCAAACACTGAAAAATCCCTCCAGGTCCAAACAGCAGCAGCATATACAGCATCGGTCACGTCTTCCTAAAGGACCTCATTCCCATGACCAAATATGCCCCTACCCATTTGTTCTCCCTTTGACCTTGAACTTACACTTCCTCTCTGCTCCCGTCCAGTCCCTCTCCTGCAACAGTCATATCAATGCCTGAAGTGCGATGGCGCAATTCATACATATATGAGGATCACAACTGGAAACCCATTCCAGAGAATATCCCTGGGGGTGTAGAGCCCCATTCCAGAGAACACCCCTGGGTGCTGCAAAACTTCAGTACAGTCCCGGCTGAGCCCCGGTGGTGTAAGTGGTTGAGTGCGGGACTGCGGCCTTTGGGCTTGGCAGTTCAAATCCAGCGGCGACTCTCAGGAGCACTGCTGGGTAGCTCCCACGACCACCAGAGGACAGTGATGCCAAACCCCCCCCCCCCCAAAAAACTTCAGTACAGTCCCTCAGCTCAGACCCTGGGCTCCAGGCCAGCCTCGAGTGCTTGCAGGAATCAAGCAGGAAGGCTGGCAGGTAAACTGACTCCCACCCCATGTTCAGCCTCTCAGACACTGAGACACAGCCCCCTGGCACACTTCTTGCCCTGTTTGCCAGTGACTGTGAGGTCCTTGTTTAGAGAACTGACTTTGGTTCTCCTGTCTGGGTTTTGTTTTCGAGATAGAAAAGCATTCCGATCATGAGAAATGCTGACCAAGCAGAAACTTCAAGTTCTAACTTTTGATTTCCCGGGGACATACACTGGAGACTGCTCGCCCTCACGCCCTACCCCACACACCTTCCTCTGCACACCGCCACAAATCCAGTGGGCCAGATGAGCCACCTCGCAGGCTCCAGGGCAAGTGGTTGACAAGAGACTGTGGATACTACTAACCCCCTCCCCTCTCCTCCCCTCCCCTCCCCCCCACCGCCCAGATCTGCACAAACAAGACCTGCAAGATCAGGAGCAGTAAGCCCTGGCTTTTAGTGCCTCCTCCTTGGCTCCCACCACCACGAGGTGCATGGACTGCTCAGGTTCAAGCTCAATGGGACCCAGCAATGCTCTCCTGGCTAGGACCTCCAGCACTCACCTGCAGCTGCAGCTGCACACAGGGGAGGAGGGTGTGTGTGGGGGGGGAAGAATCCAAGGCCCCCCCCCCCACTTCCTTTCTTTCCTCTGCACCTTGCTGTCAACCAAGGTACTAAGCAGCTTCCTGTCCTTAGCTCACCATCTCCTGATCCTGGTCTCCATGCCTCTCCTGGAGAGCAAGGCTCCACCCTCCCATCCTTTTGCTGAGGGAAGACATTGTGCCTTTCATAGGCTGCCTTTGAAGTGGCAAAGCAGGCCAGATGGAGAGGGGGGATGGGGGAGCACGGGGAGACACCTCCCCCCAACCCAGCCTGACAATGAGTGGAGAGAGAGCCACTGGTGACCAGTCTGTGACCAACCAGTCTAACTTCCCTGCCAACCTGTTGGGCACCCTCGCCCCAAGCATCCCCACCCGCTCCCTGACAAAATCGAACCCTCCTCTTTCCAAGTGGGTCAACGAGCGACCTGAACGACCGTGCAGAAACTTCTCTGAGTTGGGGGGAGGGGAGGCGCCGCTTTCTCCCGCCCCAGCCCATCAATCACAGTCCTCTGAGTCGGGAGCCTCCCTCTCCCTCCACTGCCTCTTCGGGCAGAAGCGAAATAGGTGCATGAGGGGAAGTAGGTAACCAACACCTTGAGTCTAGAAAGGAATCTGGCTTCTGTGCGAGATCGCCCTCGCTCCTCCGGCCCCCGACCCCCTGCTCACGTCCGTCCTTCTGTCCTTCCGTTTGCGGAGTCTCCCAGGTGGCCTCACAAAGGCCAGAGGGTGACCCAGCTGCTGGCGAGGCCGATCTGTGATCTGTTTTTCCCCTGCTCGGCAGGGCTGATGAAAGGTGCTTTTGCAGGGGGATTCTCCCCCAAATCTCCCACTCCCAATACCCCAAAGGTACTACGTTCCGTCTCCAGACAGGCAAGGGATGTGCAAACAAAAGTCCCAGCCAGCCGAGAGGCACCGCCCACCGGCCCAGAGAGCCCCCAGGCCCGGGGTGGAGGGTCGGGTACAGCCGCTCCCCTAGTCCCCACTGCTTCCTTCCCACCCCGCGTGACAGACAGGCTCGACTCACATCGGGGGGCTGCGCTCCCCCTCCTCCGCGCGCTCATTCAGCAGAGCCGCAGCCGTGTGGATCCCAGGGAGATCGTCCGCGTCCAGGGCTGTCTCGGCGGGTCTGCGGCGGCGATTTCCGCGGTGGCGCCCACTGCCTCCCCCGTCGCCCCCCTCTGCCGCCGGCCCCGGACTGGGTCGCGTCTCAACGCTCATGGAGACATCCTTTGGGCTTGCGGCGGGGTGGGGGTGGGGGTGGGCGGGCCGGGGCTTGGCGGACCTGTAACTCTGCCCCGATGGAAGTCGGGGGATCACGCACGGATCGCGCAACGATGCTCCGATGTCACACCAGTGAAGTTTGCCTTCTGGCGACTGGAACGCAAGGAGAGGGGACAAAGGCGCGTGCCATCGGCAAGGGGCGACACGCGCGGAGAGGGTCACGATCGCTAATGAGCTGCCTTCCTGACCACAGTTCTCCAGCCGAGTGCTTTGTGGGAAGGGCAGGAGAGCCGCCACGCCGCCCTCCCCGGCAGGCAGAGAGTTCCAGCAAGTGACTGCAGCGGCGCACGGACCAGTGTCTGGCCCAGCTGCCTCCCTCCGCTCCCAACTCCAGTCTGTCTCGGGAAACCAACACTGGGTCTCCGCAGGGAAGGGGGAAGGGTGGAAAGAGGGGTCAGAGCCCCTTAGGAGCTGCTAAGAGAGGAGAGAATATTTGTCAAGGGCCAGTTGTTGAAGCAAAGAGGGTGTTCAATATCCAGTTCAATATCCTCCAGTCAATATCCTCCTATTGGCAGATTTGTGGTTTCTGGAAAGGAGAAAACTTCGAGCTGTCAAGACAGAGCATTCCGTGACCAAAGCCTTGTGCCCATTTCCCTGAGAGTAACGGAGCACGAGGGGTCTACCTGCAAGGAATGAACACTTCTGGGCAATGGGTCAGCACTGCTTTGACCACCCTCCCAGATGACGAACTTCACTGAGAAACACACTGCCAGAGGGACCATCAGACGATTGTATCTATAATCTACGCCCTCACCCTAAATGACCCACCAGTGACCACTGTCGGGGGTACCGTCATTGTTCATGGAGGAGAGATGAAGGAGACTCAATCCCTGCCTTTGTGAAACTCACCATCCGGCCCCTGATAAGCCAGGACAGGGAAGAAGGAGTGAGAGGAGAGTAGCACTAAGCGAGGAGGGGTCAAGGGCATTCCGGCCATTTCCTTCTTCTGGGAGACTACCCGCACAGGAAAGGGTCGTCAGCACACTTCTGACAGCAAGGGCAGATCCCACAACCTGGTGGACAAAGGTGCTCTCTGCAAAAGGCAGGAACGAAAGGGGCAGGAAGTGCACCTCTTTCGCAAGCCCATGACCTGTTTTGCCCAACCCACCATGGCCAAGAAACCCATCCGCCGAGTTCTCAAGCTGTGGTAAGCATAGCCGCTCTCCTCTTCTGAATCCAACACGGAGCCTTGAAGCCTTTGCAGGAGGCAGAGAGAAGCTGTTAGGGTGAGGGTTGAGTGGTATCTGGATATTATTCAGGAAGCCCGTGACATCCCCTACCACCAAGAACGGTTTATGACAGATGTAAAATTATATGACATATTGGATTAAGATGTGACTGACAAAAGGCTTGCGGTGCACACATGTCCCTCTTTATTTATTTATTTATTTTATTATTATTATTATTATTATTTTTTAGGCATCACTGCCCTCAGGTGGTGGTAGTAGGAGGCCCAGCCTTTGCTCCTAGGAGCTGGAATTGAACCTCCAACCCAGTGGGCCGCAGTCCTGCACAGAACCACTACGCCACCGGGGCTCAGCCCCCACATGTCCTTCTTTTATCTGGGGCAGCAAACATCTGATGATGACTGACTTGCACTGCTAGACGCTAGGTCTTTGGGCCCTTCCATCGCTGAGTCAAATGGCCACTCCTATTATCAGGGGACAGCTCAGCTGAGCTGTCTGCTGCTGCTGCCTTTTCCTAGACAGGTTTCTGTCGGCTCCCCTCACATTGACTGGCTCTCATTTGCTCGAGGGTTGGTCTTCCTGGTTGCCCTGACGTCTTGAAGACAAGAATCCGTTTGGGTCCGTTGTACTCCCAGAGTCCGAGATGACTCTTGGAACACAGCTGGCCTTTATCAGATACCAAATGAAGAATAGAAAATCGAATGACCATCCTCCCCCTTTTTGCCTGCTCACAAGCTGATCTTCAAGAGTGGGAACAACAAGAAATGGCTGAAGATGCCCCCTAGATGACGCAGGTTTGGGTTCTGGACCCTCCAAAGAGAGAACACGAGAGAAGGAGGCTCCCATTCACCTCTGTCCTTTCCTCCCAGAAACAAGAACTCCTGGCCCCAAAAGATTACTGATTTGGACACAGCCCCTACTCAAGGAGACAGACAGGTCTGTCAGCACCCAAGCTGTGGACAGCGTCACAGCCACTGCAAGAATGTGCTTCGCTGCCCTCGCCCCCTCAACTCTTGCTGGGTTCGATGAAAAATGTGAAGACACCCCCCCCAACACACAGCCCCAAGCAACCCACTGCCACAGAGTGGATTCTGAGTCATAGCAGCCAGCCACGTAAGACAGGGGAGAACTACCTTGTGGGTGTCCTAGATTATAACCCTTTTGGGGGAGTAGAAAGCCTCATCTTTGTCCAGATCTGTTGGTCTCGAGATTATCGGCCATGCTCATGTAACCCCCACGCCACCAGGGCTCCTTAGCCTAAAGAAATAACGTTACAGTCAGAGAGTAGTTCACATTCCATGTATCCACACCTAGCACGAACACACAGCTCCCCGACATCAATCACTCCACGTCCATGCAAAGTGACTCTCCGGGACCTGGTAGAACTGCCTGTGTGTGTTTCCCCCTCTTTGCCTCGGAGAGACTGCAGCTCTGTACCTCCCAGCTGCGGGAAGTTTTGAATCGTTGACTCTGTGATTAGCAGCCCAATCCATAACTACTACCCACCAAGGCTCCTGAAACCGTTCATCTGGTTTCTTTTGACTCCTCCCACGATTTCCCAAAGAGATTGACTTTATGAAATGGGTTTCATTGCCAAATGCAATGGTAAAGTTGCAGTTTTAATATGATTTCTCGGCGGCTTCCCTGACCTAACTCTCGGGCCTCAGGACTGTCCAGGAGCTCAAGATGTTCCTGTCTGTCTCTTTCTCTGCTATCCCTTTCCTTCCCCGAAGTCCTTCCCTACCTACAATAAAGCCTATATATGTGCATTTCATCCCTAAAAAAATGATTTCTTGCTTGCATTAGGCACTGTTACCATACAGCCCCCATCAAAATTTTGCCTTCCTTGGTTTCTATGCTGCTAATCTCTCCTTATTCGCTAACCGGTCCCTCCCTTTCTCTCATTCAAGGGCTTTTCTTTCATTGGTCCCTTAAATGTCACAGGTCCTGGGAATTCGATCCTGGGTTATCTTCTGCGCTCCTTCTCTTTCTTTAGACTGATCCCAGTAACCTCGCCATCACCCACATCCTCTCTTTGCTCTTGTGAAGTTCACTCTGAGCTTTATCCACAGAATAAGTCTTTGTCCTTACTTCCTGAGAGACAGCCTCTAAAACCTTGGCATTTCCCCAGTGAATGGAGTCTTTGTTATTCATAAGAGCTCCAGACTAAAAGGGAGGGCTTTTTTTTTTTAATTAAAAAAAATCATTTTATTGGGGGGCTCACGCAACTCTTATCACAATCCCTACATGGGCTTTTGTTAATGAGTTGGATTCATGTTAGGTGGAGGCTAGCCCTAATAGAAAAACTCACCAGGTTTTCTCAGCCCAAGCTCAGATCTGGGATGTTGGCATTCAGGTTTACCCTGTGGGAAATGACTCGGTTGGGTATGGAGTAAGTCCCCAGTAAAGGCACAGGGCATTGGAGCTCCAGGAGCGTCCTTGTTGATGGCGGACAGCGATGCACAGGGGAGGGTAGTGCAGTCTTTGGGACACCTGCCCTGACCTCCAGTTCTGCTTTTCTTCATTTGTAGCCTTTGAATGATTGGTATGAAATCAATTTATGGGATAACGGATGTCAAAAATGTTCTTGTCACAACACAAATGTGATGTTTCACAGTGACTACCCACTCTTCCCAAAATGAAGTCCAGTAATGGACAAATGCCTGGCCTCGTCCTAAGCTGCTCTGTCTCCCACGCATCTTTCCTGCTGCCCAGGCCCTGCAATCCTGTACCCTGGCTTGGCCAACACCCCACTTAGAGTACACTCTAAATTTTCTCCTTAATCTTCAAGTAAAATTCCAAGTTACCTATCAAAAAGTGCCCTCCAAGATCCTGTTTTCCTGGTTCCTAAAATCTAAACCACCCTATCTCGAGTTCAAATCCCAACTCTACCACTTGTTGAAGTAAATTTCTTTCTTTTTTTTTGGGGGGGGGGCATCACTGCTCTCTGGTGGTGGGAGTAGGAGGCCCAGCCCCACTGCTGGAATTGAACCTCCGTCCCAGTGGGCCGCAGTCCCGCCCACACACAACCACTACACCACTAGGACTCAGCCCCAGTTCTCTCTTTCCACCTGCACCTTCCCTCTATCCTTTCAGTATCGTCACTCTCACCAATGGTCCTGAAGGGATCATCTGTCCTGCATTCCCTGATCAAAGGGCATTAATAGAGGTCTAAATACAGGCATGCACATAGGTAAATATACTTATATATGACAATAGGAAAATAGGTCTATGTGTATATGTACACAGATTTAGTATTAAGGGAGCAGATGGACATTGGGTCTCTATTCAAATGCTCCCTCAATGCAAGAACACTTTGGTCTATTAAACAGGCATTCTATGATACTCACCTTCCCAACTGATTGCTGAAGACAAAGCGGGTGTATAAGCACATGGGGTGAAGAAAGCTGATGGTGCCTGACTATCAAAAGATATAGAGTCTGGGGTCTTAAAAATAAACAAGTGGCCATCTAGCTGAGAAGCAACAAAGTCCACGTGGAAGAAGCACACCAGCCTGTGTGATCATGAGATGTTGATGGAATCAGGTATGAGGCATCAAAGAACAAAAAGTCCTATCAATGTGAATGGGGGGGGGGAGGGTGTGCAGAGTGGGGACTCAAAGCCCATCTTTAGGCAACTGGACATCCCCCTACAGAAGGGTCTTAGGGAGGAGATGAGCCAGTCAGGATGCAGTATAGCACCGATGAAACACAACTTTCCTGCAGTTCTTTAATGCTCACCCCCCCACTATCACGACCCCAATTTTACCTTACAAATCCAGTAAGTTTCTTAATAACTATAAGCTAAGTCCAGATGTGTAAATTAGGACAGGCTGGGGTGGGGTAGGGTCCGACTTTACCAATGGGTTTGTTGTGCATACTGAATAAACATTCAAATAATGTACTTTGGGATTAAAAAAAAAAAACCCACTGTACTGTGAACTGTGATTGTATGATAGTGGTCACCTTGGCCTCTACCCCTGATTCTGGATTATAAGGTTCCCTAGCCTTGCCATTTCTGTTGACCTCCCTTACTATAAGAGACTGTCCAGGCTATAAAGGTTCCTGGGCTTTAGGATCCAAAACTAGAGATTAGGAAAGAAAGATGTAGAGAAGGCTAACCTTAAGGGGGGGGGGGGGGGCAAAATCAGTTTGTATAACAAAAAACTAGGAGAAGGAGAGGGAGAGAGAGGTAGGAGGAGAGTGCGGTTGGGGGAGCATGGGGATGCCATCCCAAGAGAGAAGATGAAGCACACGTGTCTAGAGGGTGTTGGTGATCAGTAGTTTCCTGGACCTTGTGGAATGTGAGAGAAATACAGGAATGAACTCACTGCCACTGAGCCAGTGCCAGCTCTCACCGACCCTATAGGACAGAGCCGAAGTGCCCCAGTGGGTTTCCAAGATGTAAACTTTTTACTGGAGTAGAAGGCCCTGCTTCTCGCTTAAAGAGCAGCTAGTGGTTTCGAACTGCTGACCTTGCAGCTAGCAGCCCAATGCATAACTACTAGCCACCAGGGCTCCCAACAGGGATAAAAAAGGGATAGGAAAAATTGTTATGTACTGACTGAGAGTTATGTATCGTCTTTTAACTCCGAGACGATCACGTTAATGATAATTTACATAGAAAAATTCTTCATTAACGTGCTGCTTTCAAAAAAAGTTAAAAGACAATTTATTATTTTCACTATCAATCTAATGCTTTCGGTTTTTGTCTTGTGCTTCTTTGAACAGCTTCATGCACATACTGGACCACATGAAACCAATTCTTATTTTCAGGAAGCCCTGGTGGTCTAGTGCTGGTTATGCGTTGGGCTGCTAACCACAAGGTCAGCAGTTCTAACCCCCAGACACTCTAAATGTGTGAAAATGAGGCTCTCTACTCCTGTACAGCTTTACAGTCTCACAAACCCACAGGGGCAGTTCTGCTCTGTCTTACAGGATTTCTATGAGTCAGAAACAGCTTGATGGCAGTGCATTTGCATTGTTTACTTCTTTTTCACAGGTCACATTTTGTCTTGAATCCAGCTTCGCCGGGACAGAGACAAGATCTTGCTCCTCTCTGTACATGCAATGAAACCAGAGCCTGGCATTTGACGTGTGAGCCATTCAGGCCGTCCCGTACACGCAGGCATTTCCATATAAGGATTTACCGATAGTGTAGGAAGTAATGAGTCATTGTGGTGCTGTTGGGCAAACTGTGGACTTGCTAACTGCAAGTCACTGGTTCAAGGCTACCAGCCCCCGCACAGGAGAAAGAGGAGGCTCTCAGCTCCTGTGAAGGCGTGCATCCTGAGAAACCCCACAGAGGGGCTGGTGTGAGCTGGACTGGATCTGATGGCAGTGAGTTGGGGTTAGGGAACCAGCTCCTGTCCTTATCCATCTATTTACCATGTTCATCAGAAACGCTGCAGTGGGCTAAAAGGTGACCCTAAACAAGGATATCGCCATGTCCCCAACTTTCATAGAGGCAACACAAACTGTCCTTGCGATACAGAGATGTCTTCTCCTTCTAACTGGATCCCTCAGAAGTGGGTTTTTTGGTTTTTGTTTTTTTTTTAGTTCTCCTGGACTCTGTTTTCATGTCAGGTTCTGATTTACCATTCAATCATTCTGCCACAGAAGTATTTTTTAAGATAGCATCCATCTGATATTTGATGCTCCAGTCACAATGATACATTCCCCTTCTCCCCCCACCTCCATCTCCCTTAACCCACCTTTTGAAAAGCTGCCACCAGCAGCAAGCAGGTCTAGGTTGGAGTTTGTGCTGACGCTGTCTATCATCCACAAGAGGAGTGCATCTGCAGGCACCGGGTACCGTGCAGACTCCTTCCACACACCAGAGTTACACCACTCTGGCGAAACGAGAGTCCAGGTGAGCTGGCACTGACTCAATGGAATCTCACAACTGTAACCACAACCACCACAACCACCCCCGTAGAGTGTGTTTGATGTGGGCAGGTTATGTGCCGCCTTCCGACCTAAATCAAGTCCTCGTCTCTAAGATCCCAATAATGCTGATAACTATGAACTTCATCCGGTAGCTACGAGGATTACCTAAGGGAGTGGATGAAAGGCGTTTACCACAGCTCTTGGCACAGAGTAGGCAGTCCGTACATATGAGGTGTGCCTGTGGGCATCATAAAGGCAACGGAGGTCACAGTCTCCAATTAGATGTTCAAATCCTTTGCAACATCTCATGCTTCTTATTCGTCTGAGGTTTCTTGCCAGCTCACAGGGGCTGCCCCCAGGGCAGTGGGGTCTCTGGCCATCCTTAGCACACAGAATGACACAGTTTTTAGCTCTGGCTTGCAGCTTTACTGGGATCAAATGTCCCTGCCAAGGTGGGGGAGGGGGTGGGGGTGGGATTAGGATGTTAAGTGTATCCGGCTGATGGCAGGCAAAGAAGCTTTGTGGTTCTCAAAACATCACTCAGTGAGAATCAGACAATGACATGCACAGTGCCCAGCTCGGGAACATGTATCCTGACCATGCCTGCTTACCCTGGCTGAGCCCTGACGCCGGCCGGGAGGGTGAAGACTTGTTAGTGAGAGGAGAAGAGATTTCACCTGAGAGTTGAGCCTGCAAGCCTGTTCATCCTTCAGTTGCCACTTCCTCTCTGTTTGGATAGTGCCCATTTCTTTTTTTTTTTTTTTTTGGCCTTTTTTGGGCATCACTGCCCTCAGGTGGTGGGAGTAGGAGGCCCAGCCTTTGCTCCATGGAGCTGGAATTGAACCTCCATCCCAGTGGGCCGCAGTCCCACACACAACCACTATGCCACCAGGGCTCAGCCTGCCCATTTTTTTTTTAAAAACACTTTTATTGGGGGTTCTTACTTCTCTTATCACAATCCACACCTTCATACAGTGTCAAGCACATTTGAACATTATGCTGCCATCACTTTCAAAGCATTCTCTTTCACTTGAGCCCCTGATATCAGCTCCCCACTTATTCCCCTTCCTTCCCCCTCCCTCCCAAATCCTTGCTAAGTTATAATTTTTTCTATATCTTACATCATCCTCCCTTGCCCATTACCCATTTTCCCAGTATTCATCCCTCTAGGAGGGGGTTCTAGGTTGATTCCTATGATCAATTCCCCCATTCTCTCCCTCCCTTCCCCTAATCCTCCTGGTATCTCTACTTTCCCTATTAGCCCTGAGGGGCTTATCTATCCTAGATTCCCTGTGTTGTGGGCTCTTATCTGTAGCAGTGTGCATGCTCAGGTCTAATCCGTTTTGTAAGGCAGAATTCAAGTCATGATAGTCAAGGGAAGGAAGCACCAAAGAGCTAAAAGTTGTGTGTCTTATCAGAGCTATACTGCACCCTGACTGGCTCATTTCTTCCCTGTGACCCCTCTGTGAAGGGGATGTGCAAGGGTCTACAGATGGGCATTGGGTTTCACTCCATGTCCCCCCCCCCCCGACGCCTGACTCCTTTCACCTTGGGTATGGTTTTATTCTGGGTCTCAGATGCCTGATACCTGATCCCATCAGTACCTCATGATCACACTGACGGGTGTGCTTCTGTGGTTTTGTGGTTACTCTGCTAGATGGCCACTTGTTTATCTTCAAGCCTTTAAGACCCCAGATGCTTTATCTTTGGATAGCCAGGCATCATCAGCGTTCTTCACCACAGTTACTTAAGCACCCAATTTGTCTTTAGTGAGCATGTGGGGAAGGTGAGCATCACAGAATGATGGATTGTTAAAACAGAGTGTTCTTACGTTAAGGGAGTACTTGGGTTGAGGCCCAATATCTACCTGCAATCTTAATTCTCAGCATATAGACATGGGTACATAGTTCTAGTCCCCCCTCGTGATATGTATATTTACATATATACATACCTACATTTGGGCCTCTGTAAATGTCTTTTGCCTACTGGTTCTTTCTTCTATTTCCTTTTACTTCCCTCTTGTCCCACCATCATGTTCAGCCTTCATTCAGGTTTAGTGATTCCTCGCTGCTATGCCCTTGATTATGCTCCACTAGGCATCCTATGACCTTCCTTCTATTGATTTGACTTCACTTGTTTGCTCATCTCTGGGTTGGTCCTCTCCCCTTCCTTTCTCCCACCTCCCCTTCTCCCATATCTTCCCTTACCAACAACTGGTCCCATTCTTTTCATCTCCAAATTGTTTATCCTGCCTATCGTATCTAGATAGACATGCAGATACATTAATAAGTGCAAAACCAGGGTACACCAAATAAAACAACAAAGGAAATGAAAACCAACAAAGCAATAACAACAGCAAAAAAAAAAAACAACCAAATACAAAATAGCAGCCAAAAGAAAGTCACTGACAAAAATGGAAAAGCCTATAAAGAGTTCAAGCTCTGTTTGTTGGTCTTTACAAGTGCTTTCCAGTCGAATCTGAGGGGGTGCCACACTCTGCCTTCCAAGTCAATTTTCGGTATCCCCCAGGGTTTTCATCACTCTGCTCTGCCTGCTGCTCTGCTGCATGCCTTCAGTGTCTTCAGTGTGATGGGGCCAGATCACGCACTATTCCCCGCACTGTGTTCCGAGTGCTGTCCCCACAGCGCCATGGTTCAGTGAGGGACCCGTGTCCCGTGGTGGGGCCTGCCCTGCAGTCCTCGCCGTGCGTTGTCTGCTCCAAGAGGGAACCTCATCCGCAGGGCTTGGTGGGCCAGAATGTCCTCTTCTCCCTCCCCATCCCTTTGTGTTTCTTCCATGTGCCCTAACCTGAGGTGCCCCTCTCCCCAAGATGTGGTCCCGGTGCTGTCTTCTGAAGTGCATTCTTCTGGGGTGAGGTTTGGTCCACATATTTGGGATTGGGGCCCACTCCACAGACCTCTCTCTTGGTTCCCTGGTGGCCTGTTTTCTAAGTTTCAGTCTTAGCCTAACTGTGAGCAAGTTTAGTCCACTGCGTTCATTAGCTAACAGATCACATACCAAATGATCGCCATTATCATTGATAACGGTAATAATGGCCATGATCACTGTGAGCGATTGGCAATTAATTCTGTCATGTCATAACAAGATGAGTTCCTGACACGAAGGCAGCAGGGACAGAAACAACACTGACCTCAAATCGCTTGTGAAACACTCAGAATTAGCCCCTAAGATACCAGGTCCCAGAAGCTTTAAACCATCTTAAAATAGTCATCTCTCTCAGGATTTTCTCATTATTATCGTGGACAAATTATTTGCACAAAGAAATTCTACTTAATTAGTGGAGTTTTGGCAGCCTTCAGGAGACAAGGTCAACCTGAAAATTTGCAAAATATCAAGACCTTCGAGTGTGAACGCCCCTTAACCTTGTGAACACCTCTCTCTCCTTCTCTGAACCATGTCATCAGAGCAGGGCATTTGGCTTTCTCTTCAGCAAAGGGAAAGTTTGGGCTTGTGGGAGTGGGGAGTGAAATCTCTCCTCTTGGACCTGGCTTCTGGGAGAGGCAGGGCTGGATCTCATGGAGGCCAGATCCAGATCCTGACAGCCCCTCTCCTGGGGGATTCTCCCAACCCTCTGGCTAGGATAGGATCATGCACTCCCCCACTCAGGCAGCTTGCTGCTTTGTTGATTATAACTTGTAACTAGCCTGAAAGCGAAGCTAGAGGAGAAGAAAAGGGGCGGGGAGTGGGGGTGGGGGTGGGTGGGCCGCTGGAAGGATGGCCAGGGTGAACAGCAAACACAGCAGTGGGAGGACAGGGCACTTAATACATAAGAAAGGAGGCGGGTCTCACACCCCATTTCTCCCTAGCTCAGGCCTCCTCAAACCCTCTCCTTCCCAAATAGTGAATGGTCTGCCTACCTAGCCTCCTCGCTCTCCAGGCCCCCCCTGTTGAATGAGTGAAGCAATGCGACACTTTACTGCACTATGAAAACTAAAGACGAGGAAAATCATGAAAATGATTATATTAGAGGGTTTGGGGCCAAAAGTATTGCTGACAAAACAAAACCATCAAAATACAGAGCTCTCCCCCAACTCTCATGGTCCCAACTCTACCTTACAAATCCAGCTGGTACCCCGGTAGAGAGGGGAGCTGGAAATAGGGGGAATCCGAGGCAGGTGAGCCCCTCGGGGCCAGTGGTGAGAGTGGAGTTACCAGATGGGTGGAGAGAAGGTTAGGTAGAGAGAGGGAGCCAACTACAAGGATCTACAAATAACCTCCTATCTGGAGGACAGACATCGGAGGAGAGGACAGAGGGACATGCCAGGTAGTGTAAGATATGACAGAACAATAATAATTTATAAGTATTGAGGGTTGGTGGGGGAGGGGGAGCAGGGACAGAGGGGAAAGGATGGGAAGTTGATATCAAAGGCTCAAGTGGAAAAGCAGATATTTGGAGAAGGATAATGGCAGGAGACATGTGAAGGTGCTTGGCACAGCATATGTATTCATGTATTGTGAAAAACGATGTACAAGCCCCCAATAAAATGATCTTAATAAAAAATACAGTTATTATTTCTAATCTTTCCTCCATGTAGCTTTGTACACTTTTGAAGGCACTGTTTCCATCTTAACCTCCCCCTCCTCCCCACCAGAAACATGCTGAGTTCTTCACTTGACATCGGCTTTTAAGTGCACTTTGGTTTGGGGATTAAGAAGCTTCAAGGGGGGCTGTGCGCGGGACTGCGGCCCACTGGGATGGAGGTTTAATTCCAGCAGTGGGGCTGGGCCTCCTACTCCCACCACCAGAGAGCAGTGATGCCCCACCCCCCCAAAAAAAAAAAAAAAAAAAAGGGCTGAGCCCTGGTGGCGTAGTGGTTGTGCGCGGGACTGCGGCCCACTGGGACGGAGGTTCAATTCCGGCTCCCAGGAGCAAAGGCTGGGCCTCCTACTCCCACCACCTGAGGGCAGTGATGCCTAAAAAAAAAAAAATAAATAAATAAAAAAATAAATAAAAAAAAAAGAAGCTTCAAGGGAGGCAAACTAGGCTGGAGAGAGGATAGGGCCAGCTTTCCCAGGGGAATTCTCCTAGAGCGGCCCCTGGGCCCCTGATGGAGAGCAGACTACAGGGTCACCATGGGAACACTGCCCAGCACCACGTTCTTGGCCTTTCTTTTGCCTGTGTGGTTGTCCACTTTCTTAAAATGTCTTCATGAGAAGTCCTATCCTGGTCCAATGTCCTTCCAGAAAATTGACCAGGAATAGCCTTTCTCCCCTGCAAGAGCCCTAGTGGCATAGTGGGTTAGGCTTGGGGCTGTAACTGTTAGGTTGGCAGGTCAAAACCATCAGCCGCTCGGTGGGAGAAATCAGGGACTTTCTATCCCATAAGGATTTGTGATCTCAGATTTAGAGGGGCAGCTCCACTCTGTTCTATAGAATCGCTGAGTGGGGCTGAGCCCCGGTGGCATAGTGGTTGTGCGCGGGACTGCGGCCCACTAGGATGGAGGTTCGATTTCAGCTCCACGGAGCAAAGGCTGGGCCTCCTACTCCCACCACCTGAGGGCAGTGATGCCCCCCCAAAAAACAAAAACAAAACAAAAACAGAATCGCTGAGTGGGAACTAAGCTGGTGACAGTGGGAGTTTTTATGAAGGCACCTTCATGAGCCTAAGACCAGAGATAACTTGTCTGCGGCCACCCGATGGTCATGTGGAGGGGAAAAAGGAGGAACTGATCATAATGATCTACATATATCACCACCACCTCTCCTCCCAGGGGGATGGACAGCAGAATAGTGCGTGAAGGGAGACAATAGTCGGTGTAAGAAATGGGCAAAAAATGTTTTCATAAATTATCAAGGGTTCATGAGGGAAACAGAGTGGGGCAGGGGGAAATGAGGAGCTGATACCAAGGGTTCAAGTAGAAATAAAATGTTTTGAAAACGATGATGGAAACATATATACAAGTGTGCTTGACACAATGGATGGATGTAGGGATTGTGATAAGAGCTGTAAGAGTCCCCAATAGAATGATTTTAAAAAGCATTTTGTTTGGACTAAATCCATGCCTATACCTATTGGAACCACAGTATCAATACTTTTTTGTTTGTTTGTTTTTGGGGCATCACTGCCCTCTGGTGGTGGGAGTAGGAGGCCCAGCCTTGCTGCTGGATTTGAACCTCCAACCCAGTGGGCCGCAGTCCTGCAGTATCAAAACTTTTGATGTATTCTTGGGTGTATGGATGCAGACAGTCATCTTTAGAAAGAACAACGTACTGAAAACAAATGATTGATGTACAGCGTGTTGTACCTTCACAAACAGAACACATCCCCGATGTAATTAGCGCCCACATCAAGAAGTGGAATGACCAGTGTTGCTGAGACCCTCCCTCATTTCCCTTTTCAATCACTGGCCTCCAAGAAGAACCATTGTCCGAATTTCTAACATAAGGATTAGTAGTTTGACCTACGTGGAGATTTTGAATGAATGGATTCACACACATAGGATGCATTCTTTTCTGCCTGGCGTCTTTTACTCCCTATTTTATGTGTGACAACACCCTCCAGTTTTGCTTGTAGTTGTCATCCTTGCATTTTTATTGGTATATAGTATTCCTTTGTACAAACATACTGCAATTCCTTTATCCATTCATCTGTGAATGAGCAATTGGGCCGTTTTCTCTGTTTAGCTTTTGTCACTGTTGTTAGTTTCTTTTGTGTGATTTTCTGTAAATGAAATCCAGGATAGGTAAGTCTCTAATTCTACAGAGACAGTAACTGCACTAATAATTCCCTCGTGGCCTGGCAGGGGAGGTAGAGGAGAAATGGGGAGCTAACATCAGTGAGGAGGAGAGAAGTAAATGTTCTGAAAGGGATTGCCATGATGGTGACACAGATCTTCTTCTTCTTTTTTTTTTTGTGGGCATCACTGTTTCTGGTGGTTGTGGGTGCTACCCAGCCGCCGCTGGATTTGAACCGCTGAGCCCGCGGGCTGCAGTTCCACACTCAACCACTTACGCCACCGGGGCTCAGCCACAGATCTTCTTAATATGATTAAATAATTAAATTGCAAGCCATGCGAATTACATGTCACTAAATCTATTGTGAAAGCAGTGCTGCTATAAACCTTCCCTTCTCTCTGTTGGACACAGGTACAAACATACTTTCCACCTTGACAACTTTCTGATCGGCAACCAGGTATGCATCTACAGGGGATGCTGCGCTCGCTGCCAGTGTCGGACCCGAAGAAGGAGGCATGTAGGATCCCACAGGGTAGGCATGCTGGGCACCAGGCGAGGCGTCAGAATCCACTCCATGGCAAAGAGTTTGTTGGCCTTGGAGTGCTGACTCACCACGGTGAGAAGAAGCCTGTAATAAAACCTCTAACTAGAGTTTGTCTGTTGTTAAGAGAGGAAGCAATGCTTGCGTACCATTAACTGAAAAGTGGCTGACATGGAAAGCTGGTCCCTCCTTGCTCATCAAAACCAACAACCGTGACCTTGCCTCCTCCGCCACACAAGCAAATGGCTCCAGTGCCGAGCTGGCACCAAATGGCCCAGTGGCTGGGAAAGAGAGGACTTGAGCACAATGCTTGCTGTCGTTCATGATTTGCCATTATCAAACTGGGCACGAGAAACACTTGAATGCGCTCCAATTCTGGGAGATGATATCAGAAATGGAAACACAACGCTCGCTATGTCAATCATGTGCTCTCCAGCCCACACACCACACACACACACACACACACACTGGGGTCCTGTTTCACAAACAGCCAGTGAGCCAAAAACTCTGGATGACATCAAAATAAACAAGTCAACACCCCGATAACAAAGCTTCAACATAAATCAGACAAATCCAACAAAATGGCATAGCTTCGAAGGAAAACGCCCCTCTTTCAAAGCAGCGACCTGCTTCTCCAGAATTTAACAGCCCTCTAAGCAGACAGTCTCAGAAACTGCCTTCTCTGTTTTATTTTCATACTTTGAGGAGATTATGAACTTTTTTTTTTTTTTTAGTAAAAGTCCGTTTAAATCCTAGCTGGCTTATCAAGCCGTAAACAGAACCCACTGCTTTGGAATCGATGCCAACTCCCATCAACCCCGCAGGACGGAGGAGAACTGCCGCCCTCCCCCAGGGTTTCCAGGGCTGTGAGTCTCTCCACAAACAGATTGCCACCAGTCATTCTAGTCCTAGGTATCTTTCCAAGTGGACTTACTACACACATCCATGTGAAAAATGTGGGCACAAATATTCGGGGTGACATTGTCTTTCCTTCTTTCTTTTTAAGAGGGGTTATTTGGCATACAGTTCACATGCCAGACAATTTAACCATTCAGTCATATTAAGGAGAG
>PVJH01032662.1:0-22462 GCA_004026705.1 Nesogale talazaci | reverse complement strand
AAGATTGTAAGTCTTCATGGGAGTAGAAAGCCCCATCTTCCTCCCTTGGAGCGGCTGGTGTGTTTGAACTGCCAGCTTTGAGGTTAGCACCCCAACTTGTACCCATCACTGCAGCCCCAGGGCTCCTGGGAGATACCACAGATGGGAAATGACATTGCTGAGAGGGAGGGTTGTACAGCTGATGGCTGTCACTCAGTCAGACACTTACAAAAGTTGAGTTGGCAGAAATGTGACACATAGTTTACAATCACACACGCACAGAGAGAAAGACAACTAGCCTCTGTACAGCCGGATAGTTCATGGAATTTGAGTCCTTGGCTTAGAGGCTTGAGGTCATGTTTTCGTGGGCTCTCCCGGGTAATTGATCTAACAATGTTTCCTTCCTCTATCACTTTGTTGGTTGTGTCCTGCGTGGGGTCTTCAAGGTTTCCAAGGCACAGCCATTGGCCTCTCTTCCTGTGGAACAGCAGAGAGAGGAAGGAGAGTCAGGAGTAGGAGGGAGACAGGGAATGTATGGGTGGTTGCCTCCCTTGCCAGCAGGAGACCGGCCGCCACTGCTCAACATTCTGATCAAGGGCTCTGTAGAAGACTCTTAATCAAAACAAGGGATATGCAGAACCGAAATCCAAATTCCCAGGGACCGTAGACTTTCGGGAGCCGTGGGGATGGTGGGGGGGGCGCTGTTTATGAACCCCTGAAACTCCTGACCTGAGTTCATCTTTGGACTAAATGATGCCCTGAAGTCTCCTTCAAATCGAACCATCGTTTAGCTTCGCTCTGAAAACAGATCCGCGTACCGCTCTTTTAAGAGCTATAATGTGAGGACTGAGCCCTGGTGGCGTAGTGGTTGTGCGCGGGACTGCGGCCCACTGGGACGGAGGTTCAATTCCAGCAGTGGGGCTGGGCCTCCTACTCCCACCGCCGGAGAGCAGTGATGCCCAAAAAAAACAAAACAAAAAAGATCTATAACGTGCACAGGCTCAAGTTGACTAGAGAAGCTTTCAGAGTAGCCCTGAGCCTATCTTCATGGGGAGGATCGGCTCAGGAAAGCAGGAGGTGAATGGTCTCCCTGATCAAAGAATGCAGCCAGTGTCACTGATTGGCGCAGGTGGGAACTATTCTGGTCTGCGAAGTCTCATTAACCAGAAAGTAATTCCTGGTTCCCCACCATCCCAGAGAGCGCCCCGGTTACTCTGTGCCCCTTCCCTTCCGTGATGCTGTCATCTTGGCGTTGTTTTCCTCACTCCCGTTTTCACTAAACAAACCTGATAGCCGAGTGAGTCCCTCCAGCATTGTCTGCCCTGTCCCACTCACCTGTCTTGCTCCTGGGACCCCGGAGGGGGCAGTCGCCTGACTTGCGTTCTGCCCCTGCAGAAAAATGCCTGTGCCATGCTGAAGGACGGGACAGCAGGCCCCCACTTCATGGCCTCGCCGCAGTGTGTGGGCTACAGCCGAGGCACGGCCGCCCCGCTTACCATGACCATGTGCCTGCCGGACCTCAAGGAGGTACGGCGGGCCGTGAAGCTTTGGGTGCGGACACTGAAGGCCCAGTCCGTCTACATCGCCACGGACTCTGAGAGCTACGTGCCCGAGATCCAGCAGCTCCTCAAAGGGAAGGTATGCGTGAGGCTGGGAGGTGGGCGTCTGCAGGTGGGGGTGGGCCCCTAAAATCACCAGGGTTTCCCCCCCTGTCCCGGTGAGGTGCACCAGGGTATCACCAGCAGGCTTTCTGCCTGGGCTGTTTCCTCTGCTTCCCCTCCTTCCTCTCAGTTCTTGCCCTTCTTTCAGACTCCCGCTCAGCCACGTCCTCTGCAGGTCTCTGCACTGCTCCCTTCACCCGGGGGCTTTGTGTGTCCGACTAAGAGCGCTCAGGCTGCAGAGGCATGTCTGTCTGATTCTTCTAAGGCACGGGGCTCCTGCGATGGAAAGCTCAAGGCCGAGCCTAAGACTTCGGCCTTCTCGGGGACAGACACCTAAGATGGTGCCTACCACAGAGGACGCTCCCAGCCTGGTTGGTGGGGAAGGACACAAGGTGGTCCCTTGGTAGAGACCCACGACAACAGAGGGTCTAAGACCTGGCACCGGCTGCCTTGCCCCTCTGTGCTCGGTTTCCTTATCCCAGGGGGTCGTGAAGACCAGGTATGCACAGTGGTTAAACCGCGCTGGTGCCAATTAAGTGTCGACTGCCGCCAGCTGTGACTGAAGGTGCAGGGCAGGCCCTGGTGCTCCGGGATGCTCAAGGAAGAGCAGCCAGGCTTCTGTGTAGCAATGCAGTTAACCGGGCCGGGGAGGAGGGGGAGAGTATGCACAGGCAAACGGGTTGGCCTCGTCAGCGTCTGCTATTGAATGAATGAAGGCATGCACAGTTCGACCTTAAAAGGCTTCCTAGCAGTGGGTGACCTTGGGTTTATGTCAAAGGACACCCATCCCCTCTCCTGCCCCAGTGTCCAGAGGAAATGCTAAGTCAGCACTTTGTGGCCTCCTGTCCACCCATTTTGTGGACAGTCCAAGCCAAAAGAGAGCTTGAGTGGCCTCTGACCCACCCTTTACATTTTAGCCCTGAGAGACCACACTGCCCCAAGAAGAGGTAGGCTTTACCCTGGAGGTCCCAGATCTCATTCTAGGTGGGTAAATTTCAGGGCGGGGGTGGAATTGTTTGGGGGATTTTGACCACCGTGGAGCTAGTAGTTCTTGGCCCTGATCTGAGTGGCAGGAGGCTGGTTGTCACTCTGCCAGAATCTCTGTATGACAACAGAGCTCTTTCAGCCCCGGCTCTGCCCACACCCCGACCTCTGTGCTCAAGCAGAGCACGCGGGGAGTCCCAGGGAGTTTTTGGGGACTGATGTGTGTGTGAATTGGTCACAGAGTTGATGCATTTGGGGACTTTGAGCCGCTCACCGAGTTCTGTTTCCAGTTCTGAGCTTGCTCCTCCCTGGAGCTGAGCTGATCGCTGCTCCCGGGGGCTGGGGGTGGGGGGGGGATGGGGTGGGGGGGAGGCTTAGGAGAGGGCAGGCAGGACCTTTGTCTAGGAGGTGGGGGTCAAGGGTGAGGCCTCAGAGCTAGATGGGTGGCGGTCCTGTTTGGTCAGATCACCGGCTCAGTTGTGGGGATGGAGGGAGTGGCTCAGGCTTTCTGAGAAAGCTGGACCTTGAACTAAGCCTGAGCACAATCAGAGCGTCACAGGTGGGGGGCTGCAGGGAAGGCATTCGAGGCAGGGGAACAGCCCAAGAGAAGGCACAGAGATGGGAATGAAGGATGCGTTTGGGATTGAGGCTAGCGACGGGACGTGTCAGGTGCTGGGGGGAGGGTGCCCCACCATGAGCAAGGGCGGCACCACCCAGAGGCCTGACTCCTCATCTGCCCTGCCCCCCCCTTTTCTGCTGTTAACGTCACCCCCAAGGGAAGAAGACTGGGAACTGGATGAGGTGGCCTGCAGCCCCCTCAGCTGACCTGCCCTGCCCCTCTTCCCCCAGGTGCAGGTGGTGAGCCTGAGACCCGAGGTGGCCCAGATCGACCTGTACATCCTTGGCCAAGCGGACCACTTCATCGGCAACTGTGTCTCCTCCTTCACCGCCTTCGTGAAGCGGGAACGGGACCTCCAGGGGAAGCCTTCCTCTTTCTTCGGCATGGACAGGCCGCCGCAACCGAGGGACGAGTTCTGACCTGAGCCCTCCAGCCAGGCCTGGTCGCCAAGGTGGCCGCAGGACCTCTCCCTCAGCACATGAGCTCTTCCGCCTGCCTGCCTGTTTGCCAGGGCCCTCCCGAAGAGGAAAGGGGCACGGCCCCGCTGAGCTGCTGGCAGCTGGAGCCCCTCCCCTCCCAGTGCAGCCCCTTTTCCCGGCCGCTCTGTCTTCCGGCTGGCCCTGTTCAAAGGAGCGCGGCTGCCGCACTACGCCCTGGGAACTTTGATGGTTTCCCACAAGACGACCGCTCTAGACCACTCCTTGGTCTTCCACCAGCATGTGCACCGAAAGTGACCTTATAACTGGATGCAGGTGAGGCCAGGTCTGGACCTCTTGACCACCCCCCCCAGGTGACCGGTCCCCGCTCCCAGAGCCATTGTCACCCTCCTCTTCCCAGGCCGCTTCTTGCATTTTGGGGGGCATGGAGACCCTTCTCCATGGTGAGCTCCCCTCTCGGCGAGATCTGCTCTCAAGGCACTTACTGGCCAGGAGCGCGCGTTCTCAGACCAGGTGATGCTGGCACAGTCCCCCAGGTGTCTTTGGAGGGGTTGGTGCCTTGTCATCAGTCTGACAGCTCTGGGTGCTCAGAACATGTGCCTGAAAGCCAGGGCCGGCTGGCCTGACAGGCTCCTACAGAAGGCCACCCAATCCCCTCTGACCTCCTGTCCCAAGGGGTGGATAGGATCTGTCTATTACGTCGCTAGCCAAAGCCCACTCTCCTCCTGCAACAGCCTCTCTGACCTGCCCGGGGTGGGGGCCAGCGGGAGTCCCGGATGGGATGCAGTTGGTGCCTCCCCCTCCAGTGCGTTCCCTCGGCCAGCCCCATGAGGGATGAGAGAGCCCACACCAGACGTCTGGCACCCAGCTGCCGCCGTCGAAATGTGCAACACCCAAGTATGTGACTCTCCACATCTATTGCCAGGCCTGTGCCTCCTGGATGACCTGGGTCAGAGGTTACAGGGTCATGGGGGGTTCAGATAGCCTTTGCTGCTTCAAAGGGCTGCCCAGCTCTAAGTGGGAGGGGCATTAAGTGTGGGGCTCTCAGTGACTTTCCCCTCAAAGTGTGTTTGCATCCTGGGTCCCTCTGAGAGATGGAGGAGCCGTCTCGCCGCCTCCCAGCCCCAGTCAGAGAAGAGCTGCGCCCCTGCTTCCCCAGGGGCGTGGGCCGTGAACCTGCTGGCCCAACTCCATTTGCTGCTGGCAGCCTCCCCCACACCCCTGCGGAGGGTGAGACTCTGAGGGCGGCCCACATCCTCCTGATCAGCATCAGCGGGCTTCGGGAACAGAGGGCAGGGCGCAGGGTTTCTCCCCAGTTTCAGTTGTGGGTTTCGGGCGCGTACTTTGCCCCTCTTCGCCCGTTTCCTCACCTATAAAGTGGTGATAAAGCCCGTGGGGCTGTCAAAAGGCTTACCTCAGACAAAGGCTCGCCACAAAAGGTGTGGCAGCCTGTAAGAGACAAAGTCTGTCAGCGCCTCTCAGGGCGCACAGACTCGGTGCCCAGCCCTGGGCTTACAGGACAGTGACTGCAAGGTTAGTACCCTGAGCCGCTGCCCACATGGCACAGAGCACACACACACTGGGTACAGGCGAGACCTGCAGGGGGGAAAGGACTGGTTCCCCTTGGCACCTGCCTTCGCCTGCAGGCCTCGGGGATAGGGAAGCCCCCCACCCTGACCAAACTCGCCGTCATCGAGTTGGTTCTGACCCAGCGACCCTATAAGAGAAGGTAGACAGAGGCCTCTGGACTTGGGAGACTTAGAATCTTTGCCAAAACCGACAACCTCATCTTCTTCAGAGAGAAAGGGTGGGTTGGAACGGCAGGCCTGGTGGTGAGCATCTCTGAGCGCCCCTCACAGTTTCCAGGGGGCGTGACTTAGTTCAAACATCTTCCTTCTAAGAAGGCATCCGTTGTTAACCATGTGCGGCCAGGCGCTGGTCTAGGACAGCCGAGGACAAGACCACGTCTGCTCTCGAGGAACAGGCCCTCTAAGTGGAAGATAAAATAAGTACATGGACCGTGGGAGGTGTTGCTAAGTGCTATGAAGAAAAATCAAGAATCCGGGAGCGAGGGTGGCAGCGTTTTAGATAAGGAGTTTGAGCAAGGTTTATAAGGAGCCAGCACACCCAGCCACATGTCTGCGGGGCAGAGGGCACAGCCGTGAAAGGCCCCGGCTGGTCTGTCTGTAGGGGAGGTGGCAAAGGGCAAGGTGCCCCACCTGATAGCCCGAGCAGACGTGGCTTTTCGTCAGGTGTGGGAGAGCTCTGTCGGCTTCTGAACCCAGAAGGGCCATGATCAGACTGACATTTTCCAAGGTTGCCATGTGGAGAAGAGGCTGTTGGGAGAGAAGATGACAGGCTGAGCAGTGCAAGCTGGGCACGCATGCAGACTGAGTCCTGGTTACTTCAAGAGGGTGGTTAAGTGCCAGTCTTCTAAGTCTCTGCATTGTTTTATCCATGAGTATATCCAACACAAGCTTCTGTGTTTTTTCACTTAAACTGAAAAAACACACTGCCACCCAGTCAATCCCGACTCAGCAGCCCTCAGGGCCTGGTAAGAACTGTTCTCCTAGGTTCCCTAGACTGCTCTTCACGGCCATAGAGAGCCCTGTCTTTCTCCTGATTTCACTTATTAGTGTTTGATGATATGCTTTTTATGCATCCAATCTTTTTTTTTTTTTTTTTTGGGGGGGGGGGCCTCACTGCCCTCTGGTGGTGGGAGTAGGAGGCCCAGCCTTGCTGCTGGATTTGAACCTCCAACCCAGTGTGCTGCAGTCCCGTGCACAACCCCTACGCCACCGGGGCTCAGCCCCACATCCAATCATTTTTAACGAGAGGACGTTCCATCAAGAGCTGTCCCCTCGTTTGCCCGTTTCATAGTATTATTTTTCAGTCATTTTGTCGGGGACTTGTACAGCCGTCACTACAATCCTTCCATCCATCCATTGTGTCGAGCACATTTGTACACTTTCAAGACGTTTTCTTTCCACACGCGCCCTGGGGATCAGCTCATTTTCCTCCTTCCCCTCCCATTTCATATTACCCCAATTTTGTATGCCCTCGGTTTTTTACTACTAGAAAGTCCTAGAGAAATATTTCTATTTCTGAAGGCTTCTCTTTATCAAAAAGCGATCATGTAACTCCCTGAAATGAATTTGTTGAATCAAAGACATTAAAAACAAAAAATATTTCACTATGGAAAATACAAGCACACATAAAATTGTACGAAATCAAGTGAACTCTGTTTCAAAATGAGCGAGATGTCTGGTTTTATTTACCCTGCTAGTCCCAAGTCTGTCTGCTTGCCTGCTGTTAAGATCCCGAGATGCTTTGAGGGAAGAACCGACAGGCCTCACCGAATGACTGCAGGTGGGGTGGGAAGGATGCTGCCAGCTTCGGGACCCCAGCAGTGAGGAGACGGCCTGTGCTTGCAAATCATCCTCCCACCTCTCGGTACCTCTCCTCCCAGAGGGCCCAGGCAGCGCTGCTCAACATGGGGCCTCCAGAAGTTCCATAAGGTGCTCGTGAGGTCTGAGGCCGCCCTGTAGCTAGTGCCCACACCAAACTCACAGCCATCGAGTCCGCTCTGATCTCAGCAACTCGGCCCCCATGAGTTTGAGACGCCACCTCTTGAGGGAAGCCTCATCATTACCCGCGGGGCCAGGTGGAGGTTTCCAGCTGCCCAGCGTGTGACCCAGGGCTCCTTAGTGCCCAGGAATCTGCATTCTTCACAAGCGCCTGGCCAGACGGGCAGCTGATTTGGATGTCTAGGAGTCCAAGGTCTGTTTCAACTCCTTCACAACCACAACATGGGCCACCCCTTGGAAAGACAGCCTCGGGGGGCTTATCCTAGACCCTCAGAGTCAGTCAGGGGCAGGGGTGGGGTGGGTAGCAGGTCCCAGGAATCTGCTTGAATGACACTCTTCTGAAGCTAGAGTTTGAGAGGATGTTGCACTGTGCTCGGCCAGCCAGAGCTCAGAGAGACCCCAGTCTGCACAGCCCTCTTTAACCAGTCCTGAGGCGACCATGGGGTCTTGGAGACCCTGTCTTGAAGGTTCCAGCCAGCTTGGCCAATGAGGTGCACTGAACAGGTGCGCAGGTCCCCTACGTGCAAGGTACCGGGGGCTTTCTCTCGGCATACCATTAAGGCAGAAAGAGCCCAGCAGACCCAGTTCTTGAGTCATTTGCAACTCTTAGGGGACTTTCCTGTGGCCCTGAAGTAAAACTGAAGCATTTTAAAGGATACTATTCAGAGAGTGGTCATTTCTCTTGTCCTAGTAAATATACGGCGCTCAAGGAGTTTTTGAATCGTGAGGGACAGGGCGGCTCTTGAACTAGCCTGTCAACCGTTTCATTTCATGGAGTTCGTTGTTTGGAAGGAGACCAAGGTGCAATGCTGATAAAACAATGCAAAGGGAACATGGAATAAATTCCGGTTAGAGAGAGTTGGAGAAGTTAGTGTTGAAGCCAACCACAGCGAGGGAACTCGGCTGTTCCAGAAACACGCGGGGCGAGTGGAGGAAGGAAGTCAGTGAGGAAGGAAGGGACCTTCCATGGTGTGTTCACTTCCGAAGGAGCGAAGTGAATAGGAATCCTGGGCTGCTTTGGACAGAAAAGAAAGTTCTGGACTCTCCTTAGTGGAGCTGACAGGGGCGGATAAAAAGAAAACAATGCAAACGCCCTGTAGCCTGCAGGCAAATCCTGCCCTCTGGATTATGTTGTCAGAATCCATTCACATTCTTGCTGGAGAGCTGGCGTGTTGGGGGTTGGGACCTTTCTAAGTACCATTCTTTCTTGTGTTCACATCTCTGCCTCTCACATCTCCCTTTATTCATTCTCAGCCCCGGAGGCCAAGCGTAACCAGGTAAACAGTGGGAAGGGAAGGAACAAAAGGCATTTCCCAGAAGCCTCCTCCTTTGTCAAATGCAGTGACTAAACAGGAGAGGGGGGGGGGGGGGCGACAGTGCCTGCCTGCCCACCCCCCCAAGGATTTTCCATGCAGACACTGCCTACCCGATTCCCCACCCCCACCCTCAAGACCCCACCCCCCTGGATCACTGGCACATTGATCTAGAAGGTGCAGGAGAAAATCTCTTTTAAATTGGCCCTTAACCCTGCTTACAGTTCCAAAAAGAAAGTCCCAGGCGGGTGTCCCCCAGGCGGGTGTCCGCCTGTGAGTAAACACGTCATCTAATGGGTTCTGGTGGTGCTGTGGGCTAGGAATGAGGCTGCAAGATTGGCACTTCTGACCCACCAGACTGTCCCAGGGAAAAGACAGACGAGGCTGTCCATTCCTCTAAAGACCACGGTCTCAGAAACTGTACTACAGGGGTCAGGATGAATTGAAACCAGCTAGATGGCAGTGGGGTTTTTTGTTTTGTTTTTTACCACTTACTAATAATCCCTCCTTGTGGCTTAGAGACTGCCTTCACTTCAGGCAACAGCTAGCTGGAGTTTAGAACTTGTGCTTTCATTATCTTTGTGTGTTGGGTACTTTTCATTTGTGGTTTCTCATGTCTAAGTATGACTTCAAGTTTCCTTTTAAGAAATTCACTTAAGTTATAAGGAAAAAATGAACTGGTTTGGAGACATACGACATTATGAAGATCAGGTCTAGGAGCGCATCATTCTGCCTCTTCCTTAGATTAGGCCCTGAAGCTCCTTCAGAAAAAATGACCCAGTTTGTGGTGGCTTGTGTGCTAGGGATTAAATTACAGCCCGCCCCAAATACACTGTTGTAAATCCTAACCTCTGTCCCTTTGGCCACAATACCATTTGGGAATGTGTTGTCTTTGTTATGTATATGAACAAGGTTACTTAGGCTTGGGGTTTGTGATCTAAGAAGCAGGAAGTGAAGATCAGAAAGACAAGGACCTTCCCCCTAGAGCAAACCTTATCCTAGAGCCAGTACCCTAAGTCAGATTTCTAGTCGCTTAATGAATTTTTATTTTTATCAGCTACACCTATAAGTGGGTCTTCACAGTTATCCATCGTCGCCTGCAACCTGGGTGCTCAAAATTAAAGTTCTAATACAAGTCCCTCCTCTGATCATGAGTTTTATTCTCTCCTAACCTTGGACACACAGGGTGGTGGGTTCATTCCTTATAGACTTAAGTGATGCCTCACTTACATGGCTGCTTCTTGTTGTTGTTGTTTTTTTTGGGGGGGAACATCACTGCCCTGGTGGGAGTAGCAAACCCAGCCTTGCTCTTGGAGAGCTGCTGCTGGATTTGACCAACCCTGTGGGCTGCGGTCCCGCACACAACCACTACACCACCGGAGCTTAGCCCTGGCTGCTTGTCTTCATCCCAGACACTATTCTGATTTCTTTACCACACTTTGCTGTAGTAATGCCCCATCGCCTCAGTGACCACTTCAGAAGGTACTGAGCAGGGCCACATCAAGAACTAATTATTTTTAGATTAGGGGTTATAAGTAAGTGGGAGCTCAAAATCCATTCGTGGAACTAGAGTTCATCTATACCGCCGGTCCATTTCAGAGGCAGCAGTCTCAGCTTCTTGAGAAATGGACACGGTGGTTCCCTGTCCCATCCTGGGTTGCTAACCACAAGGCCTCTGTTGACATGACCAGCTGCTCCTTGGGAGAGAAAGACGTCCACTCCTGTCAGGGTTACAGTCTCAGAAACACACAGGGACGGTTCTGTACTCTAAGGTTGCTATTCTGAGTAGACACTGACTTGATGGCGGTGAGGTTTTTTCATGGGGAAGGTATTCATTCTAATAACATTAAGTCTCATCCAGTGTTTCTCAGACTTCCTAATGCCCAGACCCTTTAATACAGTTCCTCATGTTATGGTCACTCCCCTCCCCCACCCCCCATAATTTTTTTTTCGTTGCTACTTGATAACTGTTATTTTGCTACTGTTAGGAATCGGATGACCCCTGTGAAAGGATCGTTTGACCCCCAAAAGTGTTGCGACCCACAGGTTGAAAACCACTGGTCTAGTCAATGGTATAGAATTTAAATTGCTATTGAGAGAAGGAAAATGTACACATATAGGAAAGTTCTTTTGGCTAAAATATACAGACTGTTCACAGACACAGATTAAAAATGTAAGGGCCCGAACACTGCTTAAGAAAATGACAAGGAGGCTGAGACCCGGTGGCGTAGTGGTTGTGCGCGGGACTGCGGTCCACTGGGATGGAGGTTCGATTCCAGCTCCACAGGAGCAAAGGCTGGGCCTCCTACTCCCACCACCTGAGGACAGTGATGCCCAAACAACAAAAAAGGAAATGACAAGGATTAGACGCAGGACAAGAATTTCCGTCGTGCTCACTCGCTAAGGCACAACTAGACGTGACGACTGAGACGTGTCACAAAAAGCAGAGAAGATAAGCCCTGTGAGCGTGCCAAGGGCCTGGAGCCTGGTCCTGCAGGGATGCCCAGATGTTGCTTCTGAAGTGGCATAAACGGAAGAGCCTCAGCCTTCTTCAGCAAAGTGTTAGAGAGAGGGCACCACCCCCTTCCGAGCTGGACGGAGGACGGATCAGGAAACAACTGCTTCCCATGCTGGATGTTTGTCCAATTAAAACTTGAACGACTCTGCAGCAATCCTTTTTGACTCGCCCTCTTGAGTGACTATTCCACAGACTCCTCAAGCTGGGCTCTGTTCACTCCTGCCTCTCCCTCTGTGGTTCAGATTGGAAGCTTCTAATGCCCTAGGTTCACAGACTATGTTAGTCCAGGTAGACTAGAGAAACAAATTCATAAACGTGCTAATGGGTATAAGGAAAAGGAATGAAACATTGAGAAAGCATCCCAACCCAGTCCAGTCCCAGGTCATAAGTCGGATATTAGCCCATATGTCCGATACCAGTCTATAAAATCTTCCAACTCACGAAGCATGTGCAATGACACCAGGACAATCCCAGGCCAGTGGATGCAGAATCTTGTGTATCCAGTGGCAGAAGCATCCCGGCACTGGCAGGGGTCTCCCCATGGCTCCTCATTTCCAGGACTAAGTGTCCATCAGCATGCCACCATCTTGTCTTGTCAGTCAACCAACTCCTAGAGTCTGAGTCAAGTCTCTCTCCTCCAATTGGGAAATACCATGAGACTTCCCAGAATTCTCAGGAGAAAGCCATCGCCATACAGTGGCCTGATTGGCTAGACTCCACCCCTACACTCCCAATCATGAAGTTGACATCAAAGTACATGACCGCCACACAGACTCAAGTGGGGGGTTACTGGAGGACCGGTTGCGGGGAGAACATTTGAGTGACGTCTTGGGGCAGTCAAAGCAGGTTGGGAGGGCTTGGGTGAGGGTGGGGGGCTGGGTGCATGGAGGGTGAGCAGCATCAGAGAAAAGGCCAAAGAAAGAGGCAGGGGCTGCATGGTAGTTGGTGAGAGTTTGATTTCTATGGGTTGACAAGAACCCGGGTAGTGTTTTCCACTAGTAGGCAAAGAGGGGAGGTCCCCACCCCCAGACCTGAGACAGGATGTGAGAATGCTTGGAGGGATCCGACGCCTTAGTAGAGGGAGGTGACATCTAGAGGTCAAGGGCCAATGGCCATTTCTTATGGAGAAAGCAGGGTGTGATTGATTGCACAACGGCGAAGTAAAGGAATCCCATCTGCTTAAGCCTTTCTTGAGTCAGGCAATCGGGGAGAAGGGACCAATGAGATGTCTTCTTTTTGCCTCAAGATAATAAACTGTAACGTTTCCAGAGCACTTAAAGTACAGTAGGCAAGGAGAGGGAGTCAAGGGGGATAAAGTGGTTCAAAGTAAGAATGACAGAAAGCTTTTATGAGATTCTTTAATATTTACATGTAAGGGTGAGCCACATGTATTCATTATATTCTGCTGCGTAATAAATTACTCCCCAAGTCAGCAAGTTAAAAGAGCAGACATTTCTTATTTCCTACTGTTTCTGAGGGTCAGGAATCTGGAATCTGTTTAG
Source organism: Nesogale talazaci (assembly GCA_004026705.1). Taxonomy (NCBI): domain Eukaryota; kingdom Metazoa; phylum Chordata; class Mammalia; order Afrosoricida; family Tenrecidae; genus Nesogale; species Nesogale talazaci. The sequence goes on along the minus strand of PVJH01032662.1, from coordinate 9,862 downwards.
CTGGCTGACTCTGGCTTGGGATCTTTCATGATGTGACAGTCAGGATGTTGGCCAGATCTGACTCGGGCGGGAGGACCCTTCTCCCCGCAAGATGACTCATGTACAGGGCGGAGTTGGCTGGAGGCCTCCGTTCTTCTCCATCGGGGTCTTTCTGTAACATAGCAGCTGGTTTCCTCCAGAGCAAGTGACCCTAGCGAGAGAGAGAGAGAGAGAGAGAGAGAGAGAGAGCAAAAAACCAAGGTGGAAACTGTAGCGTCCTTTATCACCTAGTCTTAGAAATTGTCTAGCTTCACTTCTTCCTTGGCTCGAGGACCACACAGCAGGGCTCCTGGAACAATGTGCGAGGGGCCTAACTATAAATGGGTGTTCCTGCAGGGAGCGCAACATCTCTGAGGACCACAGGGAAGCTGGCGATGATATCATGTCAATAGATTACCTATTCAGGTTTTTTATAAAAGACTGCCGAAATGTAGCATGCTGCCTTTTTATATAATTGCACCAAAATGAACAGAAACCTTGTCTATTTCTATTTAACCTCCACGTGGAACCTTCCTCCAAGTGTGTAGGAAGAAACCTGGAAGGACCCACTTAAAACTGTCATTACCTGGGGCTGAGCCCCGGTGCTGTAAGTGGTTGATTGTGGGACTGCGGCCGCAGGCTTGGCGGTTCAAATCCAGCAGCGGCTCTCAGGAGCGGCACTGGGTATCACCCACAACCACCAGAGGGCAGTGATGCCCCCCTCCCCAAAGAAACACTGTCGTTACCTGCAGGGAGGTGGAATGGTATGGTGTAGGAAGGAGGGTTTCCCTTCAGCGCTGTATGAGGTCTTTATGATTTGAATTGTTTAGAGTGACCAATTTCCCCTGGCTACTTTTCTATAGTGCTACTGCCCGACAGAAAGCTGCCCACACCAGCGGTATCAAAGCCACAATCCTTGCACTGTGCTCACCGGTGCTGTGGGTCAAGAGTTTGGCTGGGGCACAGTGGCAAGCTTCTGTCCCTGATCTTCAGTGTTTGGATCTAAGCTGGGAGACTAACGCAGCTGTGGCGACTCACATTTTGGTGACTCACACCTCCAAAGGGCCTCTCAGTATGGCTTGGGCTTCCTTACAACATGGGAGCTTTCTTTCAAGAGGAGCATTCCAGAAGGAAGTTCCTCGTGTGGTGGTGACCCCCTCAACCATAAAATTATTTTCGTTGCTACTTCATAACTATCATTTGGCTACTGTCATGAACCGTCATGTAACTATCGGATAGGCCGGATGTATTTTCATTATTACAAGTTGAACATCCAAAAAAATGATTACAAGTTGAACATCATTAAAGCATAGTGATTCGGGCTGAGCCCCGGTGGCGTAGTGGTTGTGCGCGGGACTGCGGCCCACTGGGACGGAGGTTCAATTCCCGCTCACAGGAGCAAAGGCTGGGCCTCCTACTCCCACCACCAGAGGGCAGTGATGCCTAAAACTAAAAAAAAAAAAAAAAAAGCATAGTGATTCATCACAAAAGCAGCATGGAATTCTATATTGTGAAATATTTATTTCTGATGACACATAGATGAAATTTTGTCTTGAAGCATGGTATAGCGTGGGTAAGAGTCTAATATAACAACGGTAAATGACATAGCACCATTTGTGACAGGCTGCATAAAAGCCAATTGTCAGTGGAAAGGTTGAGATAGTGTCTTTCTTCCCAGATCAGCGTATCTGCTTATGGGCAGACCTACCTGGAGACGATAGAGGAACGGAGTCTCCGATCCTAAGACCATTGGAAATATGTGTTTTCCGATGGTTTTAGGTGACCCCTGTGAAAGGGTCACTCGCTCCCCAAAGGGGTTGTGACCCACAAGTGGAGAACCGCTGCCCTAAGGCACATGCTCACAGCCACTACATACTAGACCCTCAGACTCTTCTTCTTCCTCTTCTTCCCCCATCCCTACCCACATCACTGCCCTGGTGTGAGTAGGAAGCCCAGCCTTGCTCCTGGAGAGCAGCTACTGGATTTGAACCATCAACCCTGTGGGTCTCAGGCCCACGCACAACCACTGTACCACCAGGGCTCAGCCCCTGAGATTCTTCTGTACTTTATCTCCTGAGCCCAATCTTCTCAGCACCACAGAGACTAACTTGGCACTTACGTGATAGCATATTTTACAATATATCACATCATAATGTATCATGATCTATTTTCTATAAAAAGATGGATTTGCATGGGCCGAGCCCTGGTGGCGTAGTGGTTGTGTGCGGGACTGCGGCCCACAGGGTTGGCGGTTCAAATCCAGCAGCCGCTCTCCAGGAGCAAGGCTGGGCTTCCGACTCTCACCAGGGCAGTGAGGCCACACACACACACACAAAGAATGACCGTCTCAGAAACCCACAAGGGCAGTTCTACTTTGTCCTATGGGGTCGCTGTGAGCCAGAAGGGGGGGAATGAGTGCCTGGTCTTTAGAGCATGTTGCGCTTGTGACTCCAAGGCCCACGCTGTCTCCTAGGTAGGTGGCGGTTACACTCATCTGGTGTCAACTCGAGACTAGGAAGAGTGAAGGGGTGGAGTCTCGTCTGCCAAGCGGGTTGCACCTCGATCACCTCATACGGAGATAGAGAGCTCACTGGAGGCCAGACCCCCTCTCTCTCTGCTTTGTCTTCCTGCTGGCGCCACACATGGAGCTACACTGATGGCAGCCAGAGCCCTGGAGCTGGAGGAGCCACGTGGAGAGCCACGCCAGTGCTGAGATGGTTCCACCACCACTGGATCCACAGGACCTCCCACCCATCTTCCTGCAACCAGCATCATTGCATGCATGTGTTGTGTGAGTCTGAAGAGGCATTTATAGATGGGCATCAGACATAGAGACTACTATCAGACTTACGGAGTTGATCTGGACAGGACTGTGGTATTTTCTCAATATACCATCACTCTTTGATATAAAGTTCTCTCTTATACACATGTGAGTATCTATGAATTTGTTTCTCTAGTCAACCCAGACTAGAGAAACAAGATAGATCTGACTTGTAAGTAAGTGACACACACACATACCCCCCCCACACACACACACACTACATTACCATCATTAGAGACGTGCACATTGACGCTGGAGCATGCTCTCATTGGAGCAGGATTTCAAGAGCCAGGGGAGAATTGGATCGGATAAAGTCTATAATCCCTTCCAGACCTGCCATGCCAAATATTTACTTAAGACTTTACAGCATATATTTTTAAGAACTAACTTCCTCTCCAGTCTCAGTTTACTATTTCATCCTTTCCTTTCCCTACATTTCTTGATCTATTTATATCTTCTGGATCCCATTATCATCCTGTATGAATTCTTGTAAGTCTTCTCAAATCCTTTTTGGACCAAGGCATGGAGGATAAACCCATTCATAAATATTTATGCAAAGGACTCGGTTCCAGGTACTGGAAAGAAGTGACTCTATGGAGTCATGGGGAGGGATGGGTACAGGGCAAATGGCAAAGTGGAGAACATCTGTCCCATTTAATGGGAGCATTTGCTGTCTCTTCCTGTCAATTAGTGCCATGTGGAAACCCAGGCTCCGTGTGACTTGGGATTTTTTGAGAGAAGCTTCACATCCCTGTTTTGACGGAAATCTCCTGGTCTTTAACACATGGCTGCTCTGCTCCATTTCTGTTTATGAAACCAAGCAGGCCAAGCAAAGCCCAACTAGAAGCAGATGCTGCCCTGGCCCCCTGCGTTCTGAGCTCAGAGGGGGATGAACTTGTTCACTTTGAAGCCACCTTACAAGGGGTTCTGATACACACCTGCTGGACGACTGTTTGAAGCTACATTTCTTTCTCTCTTTTTTTGGGGAGGGACATCACTGCTCTCCGGTGGTGGGAGTAGGAGGCCCAGCCCCACTGCTGGAATTGAACCTCCATCTAAGTGAGCCGCAGTCCCGCACACAACCAGTACACCACCAGGGCTCAGCCCGAAGCTACTTTTCTTAATTGTGACATGGGAATAAGTGCTTCTGCCACCTCTGGAAGTTGGTTATGTGAACATCAAGTAAGAATGATGTCAAGCTCTTAGCACTGTGCCTGGCTCCCAGGATATCCTCCCCAAAATGCTATTTTGAGGACCTGTGGTGAAATTAGTTTGTCTGTGGCCCTTTGCCTGACTTGGAGGAAAATGAAACAACAAAACAACAAAACACACAGTTTGAGATCTTTTTTCCCTACACCTGAGGGGCTGCCTTTGCAGTAGGTTTCTAGCTCAGAGAGTTTGCTGGTGGATGTTTCCTGAGTGAGCTGTGAAAAGATGAATTTGTGGCTTGATCCTTCTTGTCTGCTCCTGGGTTGTGCCTGCCCTGTGATTGGTATGTATTTTGCAGGGAGTGTCTGTAGTGTCTGCAGTCTCTTATGCACGGGACATTTCTGTGACCTACTGAGAAGGGATCCGTCTGGGCCTGGGGGAGCGTGCCACACCCTGAATGGATGAGCAGAGTTGTGTATATAACCCGCCAGCCCCACCAGAGGCTTATTCTTCAAAAAGAACCAGGAAGGGAGAAGCGTGAGAAGAAGGAGAGAGAGAGAGAGAGAGAGAGAGAGAGAGAGAAACCTCCGAAAGAGCTTCACGTGAGGCAGGGGCTGGAACAATGGAGCCAGTGAAAGGCCTGGAAAGGCCTCTGTGGGAAGCCAGCCTCAACAGCTGGCAGAACCAAGAACGGGCCTGTCCTAAGGAGGCTGGAAGGAAACCTTGCCCAGGGGAGCTGCGTGAACAGCGCGCGCGCTGTTCTGCCCTGAAGAAGGGAGAGGAGACGACACGTCACCTGATGCTGAGTTGAACCCTGAACCTTCCGGAAATAGCCACCGAACGTCCTGCGAGCTCTGTGTGGCTAATGCAAGGTATCAGCTGAACGCGAGGGGCCGTGGTGGGAGGGACAGCCGCTGTCAGCGCTGGTAAGGCAATTGGAGAGTGGAGGCAGGTGTGACTTCCGCCCTCATTGTGAGGCTGGGAGGTGCCATCGAGCTGGGTCAGATCCCGGGTGACCCAGTGCACAATAGGAGGAGACACTGTCCGGTCCTGTGCCATCCCCACCGTGGGACCGATGCCCAAGTCCACTGTTGGAGCCTTTGTCTCAGCTCACCTTGCCCGGGGCCTTCCTGTGTGTCGTGGCCCTTGATTTTCACCCTCTGCCCCTGAAGATGGATGGCTGCGGCTGCAGCTGCTGCTGCTGCTGCCACCCACCATTCGTCGGACCTCTGCGGCTGATGCCAGTTCTGCCTGCCCCAGACATTTGTCTTCCTTTTTTTTTTAGGCATCACTGCCCTCAGGTGGTGGGAGTAGGAGGCCCAGCCTTTGCTCCTGTGAGCTGGAATTGAACCTCCGTCCCAGTGGGCCGCAGTCCCGCGCACAACCACGACGCCACCGGAGCTCAGCCCCCTTTGTCTTCCTTTTTAATTGAGATAACACTGATCTCACACTATGCCCGACATTGTTGCCATTTTTAAAGTCATGCTGAATCGGTTTCTTTTCTTTCTGATCAGACACACACTGGAGGTTTTGAACTTCTGTCCTTGTGGTCAGCAGTGGACTCTGCAAATCACTAAGCTGCCAGGGCACCTAGGTTTCTTTCCTTTTAAAAAGAATCATTCAATTGGGGGCTCACCCAGCTGTTATCACCACCCATCCCTCCACTGCGCCACGCACATTTGTACATGTGTTGCCCTCATCGTTTCTCCTTGAGCCCTTGCTCTCAGCTCCTCATTTCCCCCTCCCTCCCTGCTCCTCCCTGCCTCATGACCCTTGATAATTTATAAATTATGGGTTGTGTCATGTCTCACACTGACCGAAGTCTCCTTTCACCTACTTTTCTGTTGTCCGTCCCCCTGGAAGGGGGTGACAGATCCTTATCATCGCTTTCCCTGCTGAACTGGTTTCAGTGGAGCCTTAGATTAAGACCATCTTGGGAGAAGAATGTGATCGAGTTCTGAAACCCAGTCAATGAAAACCCTGTGGGTCCAGTCAGTCACAAAAGCACAGATATCCTATGAGACCACTCTATCAGGATAAAAACCCCAACTGAGTCTTGCACATCATAGGGAACAGACTTTGGAGACTCTGCATTAGTCTGGGTAGACTGGAGAAATAAATTCATAAACACGCATATGGATATAAGGGAAAGGTTTATATACAAGAGGAATGGAACACTGAGAAAGCATCCCAACCCAGTCCAGTCCGAGGTCCTACATCCGGTATTAGCCCATATGCCTGATACCAGTTCATAAAGTCTCTTTCTGACTCAAGCAGTCACAGGCCAGTGGGTGCAGAGAGTCTTGTGTATCCAGCGGCAGTAAAGGCATCCCAGCGCTGGCAGGGGTCTCCCCATGGCTCCTCATCTCAGGGCTCAGGGTCCATCAGCCGTATTCATTGGCGGTAGAAGCATCTCAGCACTGGCAGGGGTCTCTCTGTGGCTTCTCTGGCCCCAGACGTCTGGTTGCACCAGGGCAAGCCCATGTGACTTTTCCCCTGGATCTTTCAGGTTCCAGGACTCAGTATCTATCGGCATGCCACCATCTTGTCTTGTCGGTAAACCGGCTCCAAGAGAGTGAGCCAAGTGTCTCTTCTCCAACTGGGAAAGACTGCAAGACTTCCCAGAATTCTCAGGAGAAGGCCATGCCCACACAGAGGCCTCCTTGGCTATCTCCAGATTGACAGGCTAGACTCCCCCTCTAGGCTCCCCATCGTGAACTTGACACATGAGTACATGACCACCCCAGGCTCTCAAGGAAGGGAGGGCAAAGGAGGACAGAGGAAGCAAAGCAGCGGTCGGCAAACTGCGCCTCCCGAGCCATGTGCATTTCTTTCCGTGTGAACGTGCGGCTCGGAAGAAACACTGAAAACATCTGAAGGTGATTACTTCAGATCACGGTGGTTTCATTTGTTTGGGGAAACATCGAAAACTCTCAAGTGATTTTGAAGTTGTTGGGAGGGACAGGATTGGCTCTTCAGTCTCAAGAGCTTGCCCACCCCTGTGCTAGAGGCTTGGCAGGTGTTGACTCGGGTGAAAGGCAGGTGGAGCCTGGCTGGACCACCAGAGGTAAAGGAGCAATCAGCGTGGCTGGGGCTAGGAACGGGAGGCGGTGCCGATCAGTGGCTTGAACTGTTGACTGCAGAGACGTTGGTCTGAAATGTGAACTCCCTCACCAGATTCACAACACGACATCCATTAAAAACGAAAACAAGAACCCCCTGGCTGATCATAGGCAATTGGACATCCCCTCACGGAAGGATTGTCCATTCGGAGAGTGGTATAGCACCGGTGGTACATACAACTTACCTCTAGTTCTTAAATGCTCCCTCTCCTCCAACCAGCGTGACCCCAGTTCTACCTTACAAATCCGGTTAGACCAGAGCATGTACACCAGTACAGACAAGAGCTGGAAACACAGGGAATCCAGGACAGATAAACCCCTCAGGAACAATATTGAGAGTAGCTATGCCAGGAGGAAAAGGGGAAGGTGGGGGAGAAAGGAGAAACCGATCACAATGATCTACCTATAACCCCCTCCCAGGGGGATGGACAACAGAAAAGTGGGTGAAGGGAGACATCGGTCCGTATGAGACATGAACAAAAATCTAAAGAAAAATTTATAAAGTGGCTGAGCTCTGGTGGCCGAATGGTTGTGTGCAGGACTGCAGCCCACAGGGTTGACAGTTCATATCCAGCAGCAGCTCTCCAGGAGCAGGGCTGCCCTTCCTACTCCCACCAGGGCAGTGATGCCACACACAAAAAATTATAAAGTGTCAAGGGTTACAGAGGCAGTGATGCCCCCCCTAAAAAAAAAAGTATCAAGGGTTCATAAGGAAGGAAGGGTGGGAGAGGGGATAAATGAGAAACGGTTGCCAAGGGCTCAAGTAGAAAGAAAATGTTTTGAGAATGAGGAGGGCAAGAAACGTACAAATGTGCTGGACGCAATGGATGAACGGATGGTGAGAAGAGTTGTACGAGCCTCCAGTAAAATGATTTTGAAAAAGAAAGGAAACACCTGGCGCACAAACCCATCTCCCCATGCCTGAGGTCCCCCTCGTGGGGTGCTGAAGGAGGGCAGCTGACGACAACAACAAGGTGGACACGTCAGCGGGTTTGAGTTTGGTTGCAGGTTTGCTCGATGGCTCTAACGCCAGAGAGCGTGCTCATCATGGAACTCCTATCTTCCCGGTTCTGCCTGTCCTCTCCAGACCCGGCTACCGGCACCCCAGCTTCTGTTTCTCTGGCGTCTCTGTGTCCAGATTCTTCCCTTTCACATACGCGTTCAGGGTTCATCTGTGTCGCAGTGGGTACAGTCCGACATTGCGTTTTTGTGGCTCAATCGGGTTTCATGTCAAAGGCCATTTCTTGATGAAAGGTAGCTGAGGTACATTGTAAGGTTGTGATGACGTGGTTCCTAATGAGTTGTAAGAATGTACCTCACGGGCTGAGCCCCAGTGGCGTAGTGGTTGTGCGCGGGACTGCGGCCCACTGGAATGGAGGTTCAATTCCGGGTCCCAGGAGCAAAGTCTGGGCCTCCTACTCCCACCACCAGGGCAGGGATGCCTGAAAAAAAAAAGAAGGCACCTCACACGTTTTTCTTGGGTACCAGCTGACCTGGCCTTTCCCTTTGTGCAGCGCTGAGGCAAAAGTCAGCTGAGAAGGCCGCCGTACGCCTCTGCTTCAGAGGGACAGGGAGCAGTGAGCAGGTGTGCATGGGGGGGAAGGCCCCCCCATTCCAACTCACAGTGACCTTCTAGGACAGAGGAGAGGGGTCCCTTTGGGTTTCTGAGACTTTCAGTCGTTTCGGGAGCAGAGCGCTTCCTCTGTCTTCCCCCTGAGCCTGAGCCACGGAGACAGTCGAACCACGAACGCTGAGATTAGCGGCTCGATGCACAGCCCGCTCTGCTGCTCAGGCTCTGAGGGAAGAGCCTATCGGGAGACCAGGGAGGAGGGAGCGCACGCGCTGGAGCCAAAGCTCTCCGAGGTCAGCAAGAGCCTGGAGCCTCTTGATCCAAGAGAGAAGGAGCTACATAGCAAGTGACCAGACGTCCCGCTTTTTTTTTTCGGGGGGGTGGGGGGGGTGGGTGGCATCACTACCCTCTGGTGGTGGGAGTAGGAGACCCAGCCTTTGCTCCTGTGGAGCCGCTGCTGGAATTGAACCTCCACCCTCAGTGGGACGTGCCGCTTTTCAACAATTTAACAATGTCCCCGCGGCATTTTAAAATTAAAATAAATATATTACAATACTATTTTTGTGTTCCATGAACATTTTTGTTGCTCCCTATAGACCAAATATTTCATCAAGAACACCCCACCCCCGTCAGTGGTGTCCTGCTTGAAATCTGGTCACCTTAAGCTACAATCAAGTGTTGGGACGGCCCCGCTGGCCTCTTTGTGGGGGAGCTGTAACCAGGGTAGTCTGCAGGAGGACAGGCGGAGTGGTCACGAGGGAACCTGCTTCCTGGGGTTCCATGGGGTTCACTTCAAATCAGAGTTGTGTTTGCGGCTCCTCTCCTGGAGTCTGGAAGCCCCCAGAGAAGGGAACAGAATCTTGTTATTTTTCCATCCTGGAGACACACCCAATCTTGGTAGAGGACTCGAGACAGATGAAAGGACTGAGCGGGGGTGGGGGTGGGGGAGCCACCAGGTTATTGCCAAGGTGGGAGCATGGGTTCTGAGCCCAGGGCAGACTTTGATGTGTGCGAACTCTGTTGTCTAGGGTGGTTTCCTGTGTCACGTCTCAGCATCCCCCTCGGTGAGATCACGACGATGAGAGGACCTCCCTGGTGGGGTGACTGTAAGCATGGATGTGCTTGGTTATGGACCCGCAAACCAAATCCTATGCCGTCAAGTCGATGCCAAGCCAGACTGAC
>PVJH01032661.1:0-22426 GCA_004026705.1 Nesogale talazaci | reverse complement strand
ACTGCCCTCTGGTGGGAGGAGGAGGCCCCGTCTTGCTCCTGGACAACTGCTGCTGGATTTGAACCGCCAACCCAGTAGGCCACAGTCCCGCACACAACCACTACGCCACCAGGGCTCAGTCATTTCAGTTCCTCTTTTAAGGCAAAAAACTCATGTATCCTTTGTCTAAGACTTAGGCAAGCGTGGCCAGAAGCAGATAACAAAATGAATGCTACTTCTTTAGGGTTAGGGAGCGTTACAGGGGACAGCATTGATTATAGCATCCTGGTAACTTCAAGCAGAGCAAGCATGCAGTACAAGGTACATGCCTTATCTTTCCAATTTCAGTATATGTGCTGCCTTATCATAAAAGAAACAATACCAACATTGACTGTGGCATCCTGTCTCCCATAACAAGATTAACAATACCAGTCAGATTGCAACATCAAAAGGAACAGTGTTCAACACAAACGAGATATTGAAGAATAGTCTAAACTAATTTTAGTGGCCAGAACCTGGGTACATTCTAAAATCAATCCCAAGGGGGGCTTTCCGAGATGGAAGAGGGAAGGAGGCAGGTCATTCAGCAGCTAAAAGAAATGGGGTTTATTTTGCTCATCTGCCGCAGTGGGAATGCTTCAGCAGGTGACGGTCATCCTGAATTTCTTTGCTGGTATCCCTAGGGTGCCCCTCGGAGTCTGGGAACTAAATCAGAAGTGAGCAGGGAGGGCCCAGTCCCAGGGTGACGGAGGTAAGCCTTTTATGTAAGTCAGGCTTTGGGTTTCAGGGCTAAGTGGTTATAGGAACTTGGCTTGGAGTCAGTCCGCTCTGCTGTTTACTCACGTGGACTTGCCACGAAACTCTCATCACTTGACTGAGAACTTGGCAGGGGTCTGGGCCTCAGTGTGAGAACAGTTTCTGGTCCAGCCCTCTCCTTGGCTGGAGCAGCATGGGCGCAGGGGGACTCAAGGCGGGTGTCAAGATGAGTTGTTTACAACCCAGCCTGCCTCCCGATGTGAAAGCCCGAGAGTCAGGAGAGCTTGGTGGCATGGCTGGTGCCAGGCCCTGGCCGGTACTGGGTGGCACTCAGGCCTCTCAGAAGTCTGGGGATGGAGGACGCCTCTGGGAAGGAAGGGGTTGCACCAAGGTCACAGCTATGTGGGGCGGAGCTAGAATTTGCACCCAGGACACCACCTGGGATAGAAATGGGATATCAAGGAAGAGATGGAGTTTGAGGGCTGCACTCAGGGGGTGGCAGGGGGCTGGAGCTAAAGGCCAGGGATGGGGGGGTCTGCGGGGCAAAGACCTGGGTTCAAATCCCACCTCTGCCTCTGCCCGTGGTGTGACCTTCACCACTCGCTGCTTCCTCCTAGAATGGTTAGCTGGGAGGGCTCCGTGGGAGTGGCCTGTAGAGCTGCTGCCCCCGCTCTGAGGGCTGCTACCTCTTGAGCAACTAGTGAATGACCAGGAGCTGCTCCACGCCCTGCAGGCCACGCAGAGTGGACTTCCTCTTGGCCAGCAGAGTAGAGCCGGGGCCTGCCCTGCACAATCTCTCCTACCGTAGATCAGCCGAGAACTCCCATCTTCCCCAGCCGCCTGCCTCTCATCTGTGTTCTTCCCAGCACTCCTCTCTCCTCAAGAACCTCACCCAGAACCCTGAGCGGGGCCAGGGAGTGAGGCTGTGAGACCACAAGGCCATCCCGGGCACAGATGCTCGTCATGTACCGCTGCTGTGCTCGTGCCAGCCCTCCAAAATCCTCTTGGGGCAGGGAGCAGGCATGAGACTCTTCCATGGTGGGGTGGGGTGGGGGGGTGGCATTATGTGTGTGTGAGGTGGGGGATGGAAATGGCTGAACTTCTACAGCCCAGGGACAAAAAGGCAAGGGGACCAGTGCAGACAGCAATTGAGGTCTTTATTAGATTTTTGCCCCGAGAATAAGAAATAATGACCCATGAACCCATGAAAGAGCGGCCAGCATCATTAGTCGCTGGGGAAATGCAAACTCAAACCACCCTGGGTACCACTCACGTCCACCTGGACGCTGGTAAGGGTGCAGAGAAATAGGCACCCTCTAGTAATGCTGGGGGAAGTGAAATGGTGTAGTACCCCCCCCCCCACACACACACACCCCGCCCCCTATTCCCACCCCACAGTGTGGGGCTTCCTGGAAAGGCCAAACATTCGATTGTCACGCCACTGTTTCCACTCTCAAGTACCTACCCCCAAACAACTGCAAACAGAGTCTCAAATGGGAGCCAGTGGGAATGCTCCTGGAGCCTTAGCCCAAAGGCAGGCAGGACCCAGGGCCCCTCTGCAGATGAGTGGGTAGAGAAAAAAGACAGTCCTGGTCCATTTACAATGTGGGTGGATCTCTGACACACCAGGTTGAGGGAGAGGCCAGTCACAAAAGACCACGTGCCGGGAGATTCCGTTCATGGGGAATGCCCGGGCAAGTCCATCGAAAGTTGGCGATGGCTGGTCGGCAGGATCTTGGGGGGAGGACCTGCCATGGGCACAGTTTCTTTTGGGGGTGACTAGAACGTCTAGTCATGAGTGGAGGAAGTTACGCCACTTGGAGAAGGCACTCGAAACCACTACACGGTTGGGTCGGCAATGGCTAATTTTCTGTTATGTGAATTCCATCTCATGGGAAAAAGCAAAACAAAACTGGACTTAGAGTCTCTGGCTTTAGAGTTGGAACTCCTTTACCACCCTTTCCACCACCATCCCCACACCCCCCCCCCTCCACAATGAACACGGTGGCTCCCTCTGCTTCCCAGCCCTCCCACAGGAAATCGTGTCCTCAAAGATGAATGGCCAGCTAACTCATTTGAAACCACTCAGATCTGGATTTCAAGAGAATCCAGGTTAAGGTTTCCCCACATTGTTGTCTCATCCAACACCCACGCTCTTTTCTGTGGGTGCCTTGGGCCCGAGGAGCTGGGGGAGCAGGAGTTGCTTAGAAATGCCGAATTTGAGCCTGGGAAAGCGAGCCCAGGAAGGATCTTTACATAACCCTGGCTTCTTCCTGCTCAGTCCCAGCACTCGTCCCCACAAGGTGGGGTTACCACGTGCCAGCGGCCTAACCACAGGGACTATGGGCCCCCAGCCCCACCCTCTGAGGGAGGCACTGCTATCCCGACTTGGAGAGGGGACATAGCACAGGCCTACGGCTGTGGAGGCGCTTCCGATTCTGCAGCCACACAGGGCAGAGTAGGACCCAGGGCTGTAAAGCTTTATGGAAACAGACGCCACAGGAACCACTAGTGGGCTCGAACCTCGGAGCGTTCAGTTAGTAGCTGAGTGCCAGGATGTGACACAACCAGGAGCAAAGAGATCCCAGAGTGACTCAGACCGGTGGCCATGGAGCTGCACTCCCTTCCTCTTGACCCTCCATCCCCGGGAGCCCTTCCAGACTTGGTCTTGTTGATGGTCACAGATTCTGGCTGTGACCTCCCCAGGGTCACAGTCTATATTGGGAGGCTGGGACTCAGGAGCCCTCTGGGGACAGGCAGACAGAGAAGACCTTGGACTGTGACTCGGGCCAGATCCTGGGGGCAGAGGCCTCTTTCTGAGAGCCCTGCTGTCCAAGTGCAAGGCGCACAGGCATTTCCTGTGCTCCCCTGGGGCAGACTGGCTGGGGGGGGGCGGGGAGGGGGGCGGCGGGCGGAAGGGGTCAGGAACGAACCCTGGGCGCTGAACTCCAACTCAGTTGTTTGTGCTCAAGAATCCATTCAGAACAAAGTTACTGGCTCCCACTGACCTGACATTGGCCTCTGTAAGAATCTAAATAAAATCTCATGGGGGGGAGGAGGGGTGTCACCGTGGCAACGAGTGACAACAAGGTCTCTTGCAGTCAGGGCTTGGCCCCCTGATATTACTCAGAACAGCCACCAGTGACTGCCGAGGAGCCTGAATTATGGATCAGGGGACACACACACACACACACACACACACACACACACACCCCAATCCACCTTGCTCCGAGTTTCCATCTCTTAGCACTTCCTTCCTGGTTCACCGGGCGCTCTGCTTACCTCCTTAACTGCCCCAGGGCCTCCGGACTTGTTATCCCTGCTGCCTGGACCACTGCCTCTCTGTCACTTGTGGTGGCTGGCACCTCCTCGGGCAGGGAGCCTGTCCCGTGTGGCCCTCACTGACTGTCCCGCACCTCGGCTTCCTCCTCCCCGCTCACTGTGACAGTCTGAAGCTTTAATCGGCATTTGCGTCTTTATTTTCACAAGGATGCCCTGGTGGCTTTGTGGTTACTCGTTGAGCTCAGATCCACGTGGCTGGCGGTTTGAAACCACCAGCAGAGAGAAAGACTGGCCTTTCAACTCCCATCAACAGTTTATGGTTTCGGAAACCCACGGGGAAGGGGGAGGTTTGCTATCAGTCAGCATCGGTTGGATAGCAGCGAGTTGGTTCGTTGGTTGTCTGTTGTTTTCACGAGAGCTGGGTCCTCCTTGGTTTTGTTCTTCACCCAGTCCTCAGCCTCTGGCACAGCACTGGGCACCTAGTAGGTGTTCCCTTCTGCAGAATGGAGGGAAGCATAATCTGCTTCCATCCCCACAACAGCCTCACGTCGTGGTGTTTTAGAGCAAAGAGGCTTACGAACTCGCTGCTCCTCTTCTCCAGGAGAGGTGGCAGCGATTTCCCGACTCTCTGTGGTCACTTCTTTTCGCCATGGGAACTTCTGAAGCTGGGTCTTCCGGGCTCTGCTGGGGTCCTTTAGAACGAGACTGATCTGCGGAAGCCAGCTGCCATTTAACAAGTCCAGCCGCCCAAGACAAACACACATCCAGGAAGCCCAAGCTAGCCACTTGGAGAGAGAGCTTCCTGCCAGACATGCGAGTGAAGGCCCTTCTTGCCCATCCAGCCCCGTCGAGCCTGCGGGTGACTCCAGCCCAGCCTTCTGAAGACAGGAACCGTCGGAGAGAGCCCAGCTGGCCCCCATCAAGAGACACACCGAGAGAGACTCATAATACAACATGCCTGTTCTTGAGCCATGGAGTGGTTTGTTACCCAACCAGGCAGGAACATTCTCTTCATTTTTTTTTTTCAGAAAAATAAACCAAAGTACCCAAAGGTCAGTTGACTTGCCCGAGGCCACTTAGCCTGAAGTGGCAGGGTGGGCCCTCCAACGTAGATCTTCTCCACGGCGTGCGCGTTCAGCCCCTAGACTCCACCCCTCTGGGACGAACTCGCTCTTGTTCTGAGGGTTTGTACAGGCTGCTGTGACTCCATCGCTGAGCCTGAAAACTCTTTTCTTTCCCCCGTAGATCTTTATAGACAATGAATGGCACGACGCCGTCAGCAAGAAGACGTTCCCCACCATCAACCCAGCCACTGGAGAGGTCATCTGTCAGGTGGCTGAAGGGGACAAGGTGAGAACCCATTGCTGATGTCAGTGGGAAAGTGAGGGGGTGGGGCGGTTGGCAAGGGTAACTTCATTTGTTATCATGGTTATTTATCTGTCTGTCTGTCTGTCTGTCTACGCTGTCGTACCCGGTTTCCAAGTCAATCAGGTCCATACCGAACTGGTCAAATGAGGACTTTTGTTGGAGCCAGCCAATCATGAATCAGCTTTTGCTCAATGTCTCTCGGTCCAGAGTGCTACTCAAACTCCGGTTTATAAAGCAATCAACCCCAAGTGGGTGGGGTGACTTTTCACGTCGAATCCCAACCGCCCACGCTGACTGGGGAGACAGAGGTGGGTGGGGGGAACAGCTAGGGCACTTCCCACTGGTATTCATTATGGGGGTGGGAAGCAGCCCCCTCCCCCAATTTTGAATCTGGTGGCCCTGGGTGGGAAAACTAATGCAAAAGTAGCAAGCTTTTAGAAAAATACAGACGTGAGCGCAGCAGGTTAGCACACGAGCCTTAGGGGTGGTCCTTCGCCGCATACTGTCTATATCACAGTGTTTGTCATTTCTGCATTTTTCACGCGTCCAGTTCAGGGACGCCGATCACATGATGCTGTGTGACCATCCCCTCGGCGATGCCTCCGTGACTTTCCATGTTCTCTTGGGTGGTCGGAACTTTATCACGCCCGCTTTCACCCACTTAAAATCTCGAGTACGTGAATGCACGGATACTGTTCCCTGTAGAAAAGTTACTAGACTGTGCCTGGTTTGGGTCGTTTCTGTACAATTGTGGGCTTGTAGATTTGGGAGTGACGTGGGGGGAACATCTCATCATCCATTCTCTGTTCCCTGGTCCTGACACGCCAAAGTCAGACAGAGGTCGGTGCACAGCAAGGCAGGAGTCGTGGAAGAAGTCTGCTGTGTAGAATCGGGGTCTTCTGAGATCTCATTCAGGGGTCGGTGATGCCAGCCAGCAGTGCTGGGTGACGGGCAGGGTCGGTTCCGCACTGTCTTTTGGGGTTTGTAATCCGTTGGAATGGGTGCATAGGGTTGGTTCTTTCTTGGCCTGATTCTCATGCAATGATGGAAACGCTGCGCTCGCTCAAGCGAGGCTACAGGGTGGAAGCAGTGGCTTGGACGAGGACTGGATTCAGTCCGTTCCCAAGGGAGGGTAAATTTGCATCACGTTAAAGTAGGAGAACTTTGAACTATTGCCAAAAACAGCCTTGCCCAGGGTGGCGGCACTCTGCTCGAAGTTGGTGGCCAGCCTGGCTACTTTTAGTCAGTCTGGCTGTACGTGGATGTGGAAATGCGGGCTCACGCGTGCGTCAGGCTCCTGAAATGTTTCGCCACACCTCTTCTGAGCCTCTTGTGCCATGGCTTCGACTCATAAAATTGCCCATTTGGCTACCAGGCGGAACCCTCCCAGCTTGTGAACATTCAGATCTGTTCCCGGTTCAGTCTGTCAGCCCTGACAGAACCTGTTGGAAGCCCCCACAGTAAAGGGCAATTAGGATTGTCTGTGATTCAGATGCCAGTAACCTGGGGCCTGTCTGAAAATCCTGTTTGAATCATACGTGGTCATGGTAATTAAAAAGTTAGTTCTTGTGTCGTATACGCTCAGCAAGTCTTTCATTTTTAGTAGGGAAGGCCCAGGAAACAGTTTAAGAATGCTTCCTACCCTCTGTCAAAGTAGGCCTTAGCATTCACGCAGAAGAATTTTCTCCCTTTGCCGAGAGCCTATTGGGACTATTTTCAGGTTTATAGGGCTGTCTAGAGGGAGGCGTGTTTACTAGGAATGAAAATGGCTTCCTGCCTCCTGATAGGCATCAACGATAGGAAACATGCGAGTTGTGTGTGTTTTACTGCCTCCCAAAGGAGAGATGGATAGGTTTTCAGACTGGCCATTTCTTGGCAAATGCCTGTCTTTGCCCCTGCATAGAGAATGGCGAGTTCTGCTGGGCTTCGTTTGTTAGGAGGAGGAAAGGGGCAGATTCCCAGCAGTGACCCTGAGGGCCTCTCTCCTAAAGACTCTGGGAAATTGTGAGATGAAATGGGAAAACACCGAAATCGAAAGGGATTCTTGAACATCCCCACCCCCCAACCCCATGATCCTGGATGGGGGAGAAGAATGTTGTGTTCGTCCCGTTCCTCCTGAAGGCTGAGCTTGCTAAGCGGAACCTCCTGGAAGAGAAAGGGGAGGGTCTTCTAAGAGATTCACGCACAAGGGGTGACTTCCTGTGTGGCCCAAGGCCCCAGAGAGGCGCTTGGTGGTGGGGTGGGCGGCACTTGGAGGTGGTTGTGGAGACGAAGGCGTGGAATGCCATTGTGGATCTTTTTCAGGGTGATGTGGACAAGGCGGTGAAGGCTGCCAGGGCCGCCTTCCAGCTGGGCTCACCCTGGCGTCGGACAGACGCCTCTGAGAGGGGTCGTTTGCTGAACCGCTTGGCCGATCTGATTGAACGAGACCGGACCTACCTGGCCGTGAGTCAGCCTTCAACCTTCTCCCTTGTAGCCTTCTGGGTAGCTGCCAGGATCCCTGGAGTGGGGCAGAGGCGGATGCCTTTAGGTTTCTAAGGTTGCCAGACGTCCCACTTTTTTTTTTTTTTTTTTGGCATCACTGCCCTCTGGTGGGAGTGGGAGGCCCAGTCTTGCTCCTGGAGAGCTGCTGCTGGATTTGAACCGCCAAGCCAGTGGGCCGCAGTCCTGTACTCAACCACTTCACCACCGGGGCTCAGCCTCCAGACATCCACTTTTTAATAATTTAATGATATCCTGCGGCATTTTACTACTAAAATAAATATATTACAATACTATTTTTGCATTCTATGAACATTTTTGTTCCTCCATAGAGACCAAATTTTTATCGAGAACCTTCCTCCTCCCTCCCCCCACCCCCCGGGGTCAATGGTGTCCCGCTTAAAATCTGGCCACTTTATTAACCCCTGCAGTCAGCACACCTCTTGGCCAATGTCATCCATCGGCACAAAAGTGCCGCTCACCCAGGCCCCTGACAGCTTCTCAGTCTGTGACTCAACACCGTTGGTCAACCCGTTGGGCTTGTTTCCTCCCCGAGCTACCAACCCTGTGTTGACTTTTTCCTTTCTCCAGGCTTTGGAGACCTTGGACAATGGCAAGCCCTACGTCATCTCCTACCTGGTGGATTTGGACATGGTCGTCAAATGTCTCCGGTATGGCCTCCAATTTCCTGTTCTTCCTGGTGTTATTGGTGCCAAAGGGGTGGGAGCGGCTTCTGGGGGCGGAGACACAGCACTGCAGAAATGAAGACGGCTCCCAGCACTCGGACACGTGCCTTCATTTGGACTCTGATCTCTTTGGGAAAATCCTTTAAGATCAAAAAGGGTAACTTAGGGCTGAGCCCTGGTGGCGTAGTGGTTGTGCGCGGGACTGCGGCCCACTGGGATGGAGGTTCGATTCCAGCTTCACAGGAGCAAAGGCTGGGCCTCCTACTCCCACCACCTGAGGGCAGTGATGCCCCCCCAAAAAACAAAAAAAAATAAAAAATAAAAAGGGTTACTTATTCGGAAGCATTATCTATTTCTTTGTGCACCCTTTGGGTCATCTGTGTTTTACTGGAGATTGGTCCTGTTCATTAGCCCAGGGATTCAAATCCCCTGCCATCGAGTTCATATTGACTCCTGGTGGCCTTTTAGGACAGAGTAGAACTGCCTTTAAGTGTGTCCAAGTCTGTAACCTTCACAGAAGTCGACTTGGATTTCTTCCTCCCAAGGAGAGGGTGATGCATTTGGACCAACACCCCTTTGAGCCGAGGCGGTGCTGTAACCACTGCACTCTCAGAGCTCCTATGAGCTCAAGCAAAACTCACTGCCATCGAATCGATGGCCTTACAGCTCAGGTATAATTGCCCCTGTGGCTTTTTATAGGAGTAGAAAGCCCCGTTTTTCTCCCTAGGAGCAGCAGTTTTGAACTGCTGGGTTCTCTACTCTGTTGGAGTATGGTTAGTTGTTCATACAGTTCTTTTCATTTCTGTAGGGTCAGTCGTAATGTTCTCATTATCGTTTCTGATTTCAGGAACTTGTGTCCCCTCTTGCCTTTTCTTTAACTTGTCAATTTGATGTATTGGTTTAAAAGGGGGGGGGGACACCCCAACTGCTGGTTTCATTAATTCTGTTACTTAGCAGTTATTTAACCTCGCTAATCTTCATGATGTCCTATTGTTAAGAAAAACACGAGGCTCGGATCACAAGTAACAGAAACCTGTCAGAAGAAACAGCGTGATTTAAAAAAATACAGAAAGACCTGGAATCTTGGAGTGGGGTACACCAGGGAGATGAGCTAGCGGCTAGCCCTCCCTGCCCACCAGCGTCCTCCTCCTCTCACGCCGCACACTGTCTCCTTGGGTACTGGTTCCCCGTGTTAGAATCTGGCTGCCCACGGCTCCTGGGCTTGCTTCTGCCTTTGAGACCCAAGCCGACTAAACTGCATTCTTTGAGCCTGCTGCCCAATTCCCACTGGGGGAGGGACTCCAACCGGCTGGCTTTGAGTCTGCATAGCTGTGGTCAGAATGGACAGACCACTGTACAAATACCGACTGTTCCCCCCGTAACTGTGTGAGCGGGCGGTGGAGGTGGAGAAGAGTCCAGAAAAAACTCCAGGGGCTGGATAACAAAGCAGCAGTTATCCCCTATGGCTAGGGTTCCCCACTAGACTTCTTGTGCCCCGGGTTACACTGTGGAGAGCCATTTCGGGGGGAGCTGCCAGTGGTTAGGAGCTAATTGGGCTGCTAAACATCCTACAATGCAGAGGAGAGGCTCCCCTGACAAAGGACCGTCAGCACAGTGGGCTAAGCTCTTGGGCTGTTAACCACACAGTCAGCTAACCACATCAGTCACTCTCTGGGAGAAAGATGAGGCTGTCTGCTCCTGTAGAAGATGTACAGTCTCAGAAACCCCTTGTGACTATTCTACTCTGTCTTAGGCTGTTGCTCTGAGAGAGCATCGCAGCCACAGCCGTGGCACGCGCCCAAACGTCGGTACTCTGCCACCCCCCACCCCCACCCCAGCCTTTCCTGAGCGGGCCGTGTGTCACTGTTTGATTAAACGACCGAGGGGCCCAAACCTCATGTCACATAGCCCATACTCCTCACAAAAGATCAGAGGGGAAGGATGTGGCGACGCTTTCAGTGGAATCGGCTGGCCACTCCTTGGCCGTGTTTTTCTCTGGAGTCACAAATCCATGGTTCAAATTGACATCTTCACATCGACTGGATCTTCCACCTAACCGAGCAAGAGGCCACCCCTTTCCAAGACCTGCTTTCAGTGCTCACACCCTTCGCCATCATCCCGCTCCCGCCCAAACATAAACCACCACACACCGCACACCTAGGACCCTTCTTTCCCCCGGCTCCGTGTCATCCTGTAGTGCCTTTCGTCATGCGCTGATGCCCCTGGCATTTCAAATACCAGCAGGGTCACCCGGGGTGGACAGGTTTCAGCGAGGCTTCCTGACTTTAAAAAGATGTGGAAGAAAGGCCAGGCGATCCACACATGAAAGTTCGCCCACGAAACCTCACGGACCTCAGCCGAGCGTTAGGAGCTGCCTAGGTCAGTCGGAAGGCCCTCACACGTGAGCAGTGGATCCGAGCCGACTGGCGGTGACGATGGCGCTGGACAGGGCAGTCGGTTCATTGCTGGCCTTTTGGACAGCTGGCTGATGTTGGGCTGCAGCGATGCCTTTCCTTCATTTCTGTGACTGTGTGCCGTGTAGCCCGGAGCTCTGCACGCAGCCGTGCCCGAGTCCGTTTGCGGATGCTGTGTTCGCCATGCCTGGACAGCCTGGGTGTCTAAACCACTGCGTCCCGGGCATCTTCCCCGGCTGGGCACCAGGAATTAGGTGGTTTGAACACGATTCTGATGCCCAGCGGTTGCTTAGCAAAGAGTGAATAACTGGGACCTGAGCGATTATTTACCGTAAGTCTCTCTGGGAAAGGAGCCCAAAGCCGGGGCAATTGTTAGCAAATCTCCATTGGATCTGTGCAAGTTTCTGCTGGTTTTGCCAGAGCCTTTGTTACGATTGTGTTCCTTCCTAATTTTGTGCCAGAGCTCCCTCATACTTGTTGATTGATGGGATCTATTTTATTTATCTTTTCCTTTTTTTTTCTTTTTTAAAGATATTATGCAGGCTGGGCCGATAAGTACCATGGGAAAACCATTCCGATGGATGGGGACTTCTTCAGCTACACCCGGCACGAGCCGGTGGGCGTGTGTGGGCAGATCATCCCGGTGAGTGCTGGCCCGCTGGGTGGCCTGGCCTTGCTTTGTCTGGAAACCAGAAGCGAGAGATCCCGGATCGCAGACAGACTCATTGCCAACGTGCGGGACTGGGAGGGTTGAAGGCAGAAGACCCAGCCATGTCCTTTGTTGACTGATCCTGATAGGCTTTAGTTTCCTCCTCTGAATGGTGGACGTGAGCAGGGGCCCGCCTTAGGCAGGTACGGAGGGTTGGGTGCACATGCCGAATAAGGGATCATCCTGGTGCCGGGGACAGAGAAGGCAGTAGTAGGTACCAGGTATCAGTTGCTGGGATTCAGTCCTGCCTCATGCCTCTGTCCTTTTTTTTCCCCCACCCATTGTATGCAAAGCACATTTGTACATCTCTTGCCATCATCATTCTCAAAACATTTGTTTTCTACTATCCGCTCCTCATTTCCCCCTCTTTCCCTACTCCTGCCTCACAAACCGTTGATAATTTATAAGTGATTATTATTTCGTGCATCTGTCTGACATCGTGTGGGAAGCACTTGGGTTTCTTTCTTTTTTTTTTGGGGGGGGGTGGGCATCACTGCTCTCCGGTGGTGGGAGTAGGAGGCCCAGCCCCACTGCTGGAATTGAACCTCCATCCCAGTGGGCCGCAGTCCCGCGCACAACCACGACGCCACCGGGGCTCAGCCCGCACTTGGGTTTCTTCAAACACCGAGCCCATCTTCCTGCTGGCCGCAGAAGCTTTCTGAGGGGGTGTCTGTTCGGGGGGGCGCGGTTGTACCTTGCAGTGGAACTTCCCGCTCCTGATGCAAGCATGGAAACTGGGCCCAGCCTTGGCGACCGGCAACGTGGTGGTGATGAAGATAGCCGAGCAGACCCCACTCACCGCCCTCTACGTGGCCAATCTGATCAAGGAGGTGGGTTGCTTACCTCCTGAAAGAGCCACATAGGGAGCCGCAGTTTGCAGACCCCTGTTCTAGCTGGGTCTCACGGGGGAGGGGCACCAGTCACCAGAGACCCCAGTCCCCGGGCTTCTTGTCCCAACCACGTGGAATTCCTTTGCAAGGTGCTGTGATGCTGTCTCAGCCCACTGCCCTAGTCCTAAGAGCTGAAGTCACCAAGAACCCCGAGCTAGACAGTGTCCTGCCTCCCAGCTGCAGAGACTGGCAGGTTCAAGTCTGGCTGTTGGCAGGGCCTACAGCAGCGGTTCTCAACCTGTGGGTCGCGGCCCCTTTGGGCCCCTTTCACAGGGGCCGCCCGATTCATCACAGTAGCAAAATGACAGTGGTGAGGTCGCAATGAACATAGTGTTAGGGTTGGGGGGGTCACCCCCCCACGAGGGGCTGTATTAAAAGGTCGCTGTATGAGGCAGGTTGAGAACCGCTCTTGCCCCTTCCTGGCTCCTCAGGTACCCCGGCAGCCCTGGGCGCTCCTGGCCTGTGGCGTCCCCACTCCACTCTCCGATCCATCTGCACAAGGCTGTCACCCTCTGCATGTCTATCCCCCTCTTGCCCTGCATGTCGGAGGACACCCGTCACCTTGAGTGTGGGCCCAACCTACATCCGGGTGACTTCAATTTCCCTAGTTACCTTTGCAAAGTTGTCCTTTCCAAAATGGCAGTCGCAGGTGCCAGGGGTTAGGGTTTCACTCTGTCTCCGGGGTGGGATGGGGGACCATGACGACAATGACACACCATCGAACTTCGAACACCTCTCCTTTTAGGGGTGACTTTCCCCTGCCCTTACCCCAAAGCCTAGCTCTTCCGAGAGAGTGGACTCACCGTGTCCTCTGGGTGTTGGTCCACAGGCTGGCTTCCCCCCCGGCGTGGTCAACATTATTCCTGGGTTTGGTCCAACTGCTGGAGCCGCCATCGCTTCCCACAAGGATGTGGACAAGGTGGCGTTCACCGGCTCCACCGAGGTGAGTGGTCCCAGGCCTTTCGGACGCCCCTGCCCTCAAAGAAGTCCCCCTTTGTGCTCAGCAGCCAGCTAGGGGGTTTCTATTCCCTGGAGTTACCGCCAAGGTGCTGGTGGGAGGGGCCCTGGCTGCGCCAGGAATGATGGGACGGGGCTGGGCTGTTGGTGCCCGGGTGGACAAGGCAGCAGTTCCTGGGGAGGGCCAGCGTCCCAGATGGAATAGCAACTGATTTTACAAAGCCCAGAGCTCCTCCTCACGCCGATGAGAGGCCGGCCCCTGGACTGGCGCTTCATGGTGCTTTCGCAAGCGGGGAGCTTTGCACGCACACAGAGTGGGGCACAGTGTGTGGCGGGAGCAGCAGTCACCCAGCAATGACTGCGGCTCAGACTGTGGCCGTCTCCCAGGGGCTCCCACGTGGCGGGGGAGCCATGGCGTATGCACGGCTGCGTTCGGGGAGTTGCTCGACTCTCTCGCCATCCAGCTGCCTTCTCAAGTTGGGGCTTCCTCTGTTCTGTATGCCCCCGTGCTTGTGCACACGTGCGCGCGCACACACACACACACACACACACACACACACACACACACTGATAAGTGTGCTTCTCTTCCTGTTTCTCCAAGGTTGGCCGTCTAATCCAGGTGGCTGCAGGGAGCAGCAACCTCAAGAGGGTGACCCTGGAGCTGGGGGGAAAGAGCCCCAACATCATCATGTCAGACGCCGACAGTAAGCTCCCGCGGGGGTGGGGGGAGAGTCAGCCTCCAGCCTCCTGCCCCCGGGGCCTCTGGCCACCGTGTGACTTGGCTTCACGCCCAGCCTCTCACATCCCTCCTTGGCATCCAACCCAGACCGAGACACGTGGTTGCCCAACCGCCAGCCTGTTTTCTCCAACCAGACTTCTCCCCACCCCCCACTCCCTCCCAGATCTGGCCACAGCAGGGCAGCCTGGTTCCCATGGGGTCCTAGGTGCTCCTCTGCTCCCCACCCCCCCAGTAGCGCTCCCTCTGTGGAGGCCCAGTTCCTGGCATGGGGATGGCTAAGTGAGCACGGGGCTACTGGATGGGCCCGGGGCAGGGCCCTCGTCCTCCCTGCTCAGGCCGCCTTTCTGCCCGTGTCCGCAGTGGACCACGCCGTGGAGCAGGCCCACTTCGCCCTGTTCTTCAACCAGGGCCAGTGCTGCTGCGCCGGCTCCCGGACCTTCGTGCAGGAGGACGTGTACTCCGAGTTCCTGGAGCGCAGCGTTGCCCGGGCGAAGTCTCGGGTGGTGGGGGACCCCTTTGACAGCCAGACCGAGCAGGGGCCGCAGGTAAGCTGGCAGCGGCAGCACCGCCTCACTCCCGACTCCTCCCCGAGTCTCTGTAGAGCCCACCCTCAGAAAAGAAACAAAGACACCCCACTCTACCTCTGAACTCACAGGTAACAGGAAATGAAACGCCCTGGTGGTGCAGTGGGTTAGGCATTGGGCGGCCCACCCCTAGGTTATTGGTTCAAAACCATCAGCCGTTCTGCTGCAGCCCTGGTGAAAAAATGAGACGATTTGCCCCCTTGAAGGTTTCCAGTCTCAGAAACCCAGTGGAGCAGTTCCACTCTGTCCTGTAAGGGGCTCTGCGAGGCAGATGGACTTGAGGACTGTGGGTGTGTTTGGGGTACTTTGTAAACTGGACAAAGGGGCCAAGGACGAGGAGGGTCTGTGCACAAATGAAGGTGCGTTTCTTGGATGTTGGCCACAGGTGTGCTACCCGTGATTATCTCTAGGGAGCAGGGCCAAGGGCCATGGCGTGGGGTGAGGTCAGGGAGATCTTGTTACTTTAAATTCCATAAAAGTGTAGTCAGTAATACTCGTTAATCCACAAATTAAATATACAGTTTGGCAGTTCCTCAATGGATTAAACTTCAGAATTGCCTCTGGCCCAGAGAGCCCATGCCTAGATCTATAAGCAACAGAGTTGAAAGCAGGGATCCAGGCAGACGCTAGTCCACCAGTGTTCACGGCAGCACCAGTTACAAGAGGTGGCACTGAAACAGACGCCGACCCACAGATGAGTGCAGGGACATGATGTGGTATTTCCATACAACGGAGGATGACTCGAACGTAAGGAATAAGGAGTCCTGATGTATTACGTGAAACACTCAAACATGATGCTGAGTGACAGAAACCAGGTGGGAAGGGCCCTATGTTGGAGGAGTCCATCGGTCCACACAGGGAAGAAAGTCGATTCGTGGTTGTCCAGGCCTTGGAGGTGGACGTTGAATAAGGAAGACCGCGGTGGCATCGATGCATTTGATTGTGGTTCTAGAGAAGAATATTGAAAGGACGGTGGATAGCTAAACAGACAAACCTATCAATGTTGGCAGAAGGAGGATGGTCAGAGTGCTCTTTAGAGGCAAGGATGGCAAGGCTGTATCTTCCGCACATTGGCCATGTGGTCAGGGGAGACCAGTCCATCCCTGGAGGAAGATTTCCTGTTTGGTAAAGTGGAAGAGCAGCGATAAAGAGGAAGGCCTTTGGTGAGATGGACGGACACAGTGGCTGCATCCAGGGGCCCAGGCAGAGGAACCATTGTGAGGACGGTGCGGGACCGGGCAATGTTTTGTTCTGTGGTGTCTGGTTGCCATGGGTCAGAACCGACTCACTGACACCTAGCAGCAGCAGGGAGTGGAGGTGAGGATGGACCTCAGTGCTGACGGTATTGAACATGCTCTGCCATCAGACAGGGAGAGGTAGCTGCCCATCGTTGTATTTGTATACTTTAAAATGATAAAAACAGTGAGTTTTTTCCCCCAGTGATTTTATCGGGGGCTCTAAAAGCCCTTATCACATTCAGTCCATCATTTGTATCAAGCATATTTGTACACATGTTGCCATCTTCATTTCCAAATGTTTTCTGCTTGAGCCCTTGGTATACGCTCCTCCTTCCCCCAATAGTGAGTTTTTTTGTTTTGTTTTGTTTTGTTTTTTGGGTATCACTGCCCTCTGGTGGTGGGAGTAGGAGGCCCAGCCTTTGCTCCTGTGGAGCCGCTGCTGGAATTGAACCTCCATCCCAGTGGGCTGCAGTCCTGTGCACAACCACTACGCCACCGGGGCTCAGCCCTCAATATGAGTTTTTATGTTTGATGTCATTTTCATTTTTTTTCTTTTAACCATTTTGTCAGGGGCTTGTACAACTCTTACAACATTCAGTTGTGTCAAGTATATCAGTACATATCTTGCCATCATCATTTTTCTAGACATTTGCTTTCTATTTGAGTTCATGGCATCAGCTCCTCTTTCTTCCCCTGCTGGATAAATTATAGATTACTGATATTATTATTTTCATGTCTTACACCAACCACTGTCTCCTTTCACCCATGTTTCTGTTGTTCATCCCACCCTTTCCCAGGCGGGGAGGGGAGAAGGCTATGATTTTCCTTTTTAATAAAATTGTCTAATAAACAAAATATGCCATTTTAAAATACAAGATGGATTTTAAAAAATGGGGGCTGAGCCCTGGTGGCGTAGTGGTTGTGCGTGGGACTGCAGCCCACTGGGATGGAGGTTCAATTCCAGCTCCACAGGAGCAAAAGCTGGGCTTCCTACTCCCACCACCAGAGGGCAATGATGCCCAAAAACCAAAAGAAAAAAAATGGGA
The DNA here is from genome assembly GCA_004026705.1 of Nesogale talazaci. Classification (NCBI taxonomy): domain Eukaryota; kingdom Metazoa; phylum Chordata; class Mammalia; order Afrosoricida; family Tenrecidae; genus Nesogale; species Nesogale talazaci. The sequence continues at coordinate 5,297 of PVJH01032661.1, read as the reverse complement.
AAAAGTAAGAAACACTGTTTGCTACCACTTTTCCATATCTGGTCTGTATTCCTTCACTGTCCTATTGAGGCCCTCCCCAGCCACTCCTCCCCCATGGCTGCCCTTTCTAGAGCTCACTTTGGGTATCACCTCCCGGCACTCTTCTGCATGTGTCCCCGGACCACCCCAGTCTCATCATCCCAGGTGCCAGCCCTGAGTGGTCCATGTGGCTGGTGTCCGAGTCCTAGCCCCAGGATGGGCCGAGGGCAGCCATGTTTGTGGCGCGTGGACCTGAGCTGAGTGAGGTGTATGCACGTCCGAGAAGAGGCGTTCTCTGGGTGCAGGATGGAGCAGTGGTAGGAGGCGCAGGACGCTGGCTGCTGCCCGAGTCCTCACACTGCCACTTTCTGAAGATGGACGTTCCCGGGAGCTCATCTGGCCTCTGGGCCTAAAAAGGTGGAGAAATATAGCATCTTGTCCTCAGCAGTTTGTTAGTCTAATCTAGAACTTTTGGGGAGGGGGGGCATCACTGCCCTCAGGTGGTGGGAGTAGGAGGCCCAGCCTTTGCTCCGTGGAGCTGGAATTGAACCTCCATCCCAGGGGGCCACAGTCCCGCGCACAACCACTACGCCACCGGGGCTCAGCCCTAATCTAGAATTTCTGGAAATGAGGGGACTTGGAAGTCTCATGGGTGAGGGTGGGGACATGAAATTAAAAGATAACATAATAGTTCTGGGATTTTATGAAGCCCCCATCTAGCTCCTTCTACACCCGGCAGGCCCCATTTTGACTCTTGAACAACAAGGCGACCCGGTCCTTTAGCTGTCCGCATTGTAAGTGTCTGCTAACCTGGTCATTGAGAAGTCAGACCAGTGGGCTTGCTTACTAACGGGCTTGAGTCTCTTCTCAGGTTTCTTAGTCACGTGGGTTCCCTTTCCCGGGTCTTGCGTCGTCGTGACCTTGACCCACTTGGTTTCTGCCGCAGGTGGATGAGACTCAGTTCAAGAAGATCCTGGGCTATATCCAATCCGGGAAGCAGGAGGGGGCGAAGCTGCTGTGTGGGGGCGGCGCGGCTGCTGATCGCGGCTACTTCATCCAGCCCACCGTCTTTGGCGACGTGCAGGACGGCATGACCATCGCCAAGGAGGAGGTGGGGGGCCTCCCGGGAGTGGTCTTCGGGAGGCGGCGGGGAGAAGGAGCCCAGCATTGTGACACTTTGGCTTTGGGCCTGGCCCGCTCTGTGTGACCAGCTCTGAAATCGACGCCCAGTCACCGGACTCCACGCGTGTCAGAGTTTAGCAGCAGCACCCCACGGGGCCTTCGGTGACACACCTTTCAGAAACAGATGGCCAGGACTTTCCTCCAGTCATCTCGGGGTGCCGCCAAACCGCCAGCCTCTCTATTAAACGTTGTACTCCGTAGGGACCCACTGGGCCTCTGCGCTCGGGACCAGTTATTTACCGTTCCTCCCGCATGATCTCCCTTTCCTCGGGACTGGTTTCAGATCCCTCAGCGTCCCCTGCAAGGCCCTTGGCGAGCTGACTGCTGTGATCCCTGAGTCCAGAGCTGAAGGCCCCGGGCCCCTCGTGGCCCTCACAGAAGCAGGACGGTGGATGAGGAGCCCAGGCTGACCTCCCTGCAGGCAGCCCTCTTGAGGGTCTCCTGCGCGCCCGCCGTGAGCTCCTCACACCGTGAGCCGGCGCTGGAGTGCTCACTATGGGCCAGGCCCCTGCAGCCTGCCACGCTCTGTCCTCCGAGGGCTCGAGGACAGGGACCACCTCCACCCCCGAGACAAGCATGTGTCCCGCTTTCTCAGCTCCCTTCTCCACCAAGAGGGTCCCTGGGAGAAAGCGCTCGGGGGCTGAGCAGGGAAAGTGCAAGAAGACTGTGGAACTTTCCTGGGGGCAGAGCCCGTGTTTTAGCTGCAGTCGGCTCCTCGGTCTCTCGTCTTGTATCTCCCGAGGAGATCCGCCTTAACCCGCTCATCACCCGCATCTCGCAGGAGCGTTTAGAAACGAGATGGCGCCTGTGAGCCCGCGGCGGGCCTCTCCCCCTTGTGCTGCACTGAGTTTGGGGACCTCCTGTTTCCCCTGGCACTGTAGGAGTTGGGGAGGGGCCTGTGGGGGCTTGATGTCAGCAAGCGGGGCCGTGGGGATCCCTGCCCGGCACATCCTCTTCCCACGCTCTCTCCCCAGATCTTCGGACCAGTGATGCAGGTGCTGAAGTTCAAGACCATCGAGGAGGTCGTGGGAAGGGCCAACAATTCCATGTACGGCCTGGCGGCCGCTGTCTTCACAAAAGACTTGGACAAGGCCAATTACCTGTCCCAGGCCCTGCAGGCTGGCACCGTGTGGTAAGAACACACACACACGCACGCACGCTCCATCGCCATCCTCTCCCACCCCTGGCAGTGCTCTCAGCAATCCAGAATGGGGGGCGTGCTGGTCCCCGATCCTCCTGGCACAGAGTGTGGTGCCACTCCCTCTCTTCCAGAGGAAGACACTTCTCTGTGATGTTCATGCCCTTCCTGCTTCTCTGGATCGGGGGTGGGGGGGGGGTCCCCTGGGTGTCAGGGCACCTTACCAAGTTGTCATCAGGCCGGGAGACCAGAGCTGAGGGCAGATAGGTTTGGAATGCCCTTCTTTTTCTCTTCCTCTCTTAAACACTTTCTTGTGACTTGGGTGGTGTATAGAACAGAACATCAGTTCTGCATTCAACAGTTCACACTTAAAAACAAAACAAAACACTTTTATCGGGGGCTCTTACATCTCTTATCGCAATCCCTACATTCCTTCAATGTATCCGATCCGGCCAGAGCTTGCACACTGCTACGGATAAGAGCCCCCAGCACAGGGAATCCAGGATCGCGAAACCTCTCAGGGCCAACAAGGAGAATAGAGAGACCAGGAGGATTAGGGAGGGTGGGGGGAGAAGAATCAATCTAGAACCCCCTCCCAGTGAACAAGGAAAAGTGGGTGAGGGACAATGGAGGGCAATGTAAGATATGATAAAAATAATCTATATTAAAAAAAAGTCGGGCTGAGCCCCGGTGGCGTAAATGGTTGAGTGCGGGACTGCGGCCCGCAGGCTTGGCAGTTCAAATCCAGCGGTGGCTCTCAGGAGCAGCCCTGGGTAGTGCCCACGAGCACCAACCACCAGAGGCAGTGATGTCCACAAAAATAAAAAAAATTAAAAATAAAAAAATTTAAAAAAGTCTATAACTTATCAAGGGTTTGTAAGGGAGGAAAGGGGAAGAAATGTGGAGCTGCTCTCAGGGGCTCAAGTGGGAAGAAAATACTTTGAAAATGATGAGGGCAGCATACGTGCAAATGTGCTTGACACGGTGGGATGCTGATCTTAAAGCTTAGCTTATTTCACATCGTTCCCCACAAAACAAAAAAACTCCCTGCCAGTGAGTTGATCCATCGTGGCCCTAGGACAGAGCAGAACTGCCCCTGTGGGGTTTCCAGGACTTTAACGGTTTGCTCACAATGACCTTGTGACCAGAACTGCAGCTCCTTGAAATAGACCCAAGAGACCAGAAAGCTGGAGCTCGCAAACTCCCCCTGGTCTACCAGTGTGCTCTGTAGCTCTTCACCGTTGTCAAAGGGGCAGAGAACCCCACTGCCCAGTCAGTGTTTGAAGGGACACACGCAGCGTGGTGCGTCCACATGCTGGCACCCGGCAGCACCCAGGGTAAGGCTGCCACGTGGAGGAACTTCGACAACAGAGAGGAGCCTGGCACCAAGGGCCACACGTGGCAAACTGCGTGGACACACGGTGTCCACAGCATGCCAGCCCACTGGCACAGAAAGGCAGTCAGCCCTTCCTCCTGGAGAGTCTAGAACAATGTGTGGGCGAGGGGACAGATGGAGGAACGGGGTGTGATAATACCCTGGAAGAGGTCTTTCTGGAGCCTCCTTTCCAATTCTAAGGAGTCCCTCTGGGAGACCCATCCGCTGGTCACGGAAGGTAGACAGCTCTAACCTGCAGAGGGAGAGTGAGTGGGTGGGCATGCTGAAGGAGAGGAAGATGGCCACCTGCTCCTGCACAGAGTTCTCCAAGCAGACCTCTCCGGGGCAGTTCTACTCAGGCTACCGTGAGTCAGTCACCTGACGGCGCCCTCCACCACCATTCCCAATTCCAGGGTCAACTGCTACGACGTGTTTGGGGCGCAGGCTCCCTTCGGCGGCTACAAGATGTCCGGGAGCGGCCGGGAGCTGGGCGAGTACGGCCTGCAGGCGTACACCGAAGTGAAGACCGTGAGTGGGCCCCCCCTTCCCCACACCGAGTCCCTCTCTCTCCCCATTCTCCTGAGGTCCCAGGAAAGCTATGGAGGAGGAAGAGGAGGTGAAGGGTCTGCCTGTGAGGACCGGCTGGGCTGCTCTCTGCCCCAGGCTGTGGAGTCTGAGGAAGGAAAGAGCCAGTTAGGTGGGGGAGAGCTGGCAGGCCCCACGTCCACCCCACCCAGCCTTCGACCTGGCAATGCCGCTGATAGGAGCGGAGCCCAAATTACTAATCAGACACACAAAACCAAAAACCAAACTCGCTGCCATCAAATTGATGCTGCCTCAGAGTGACCTTGTGGGACAGGGTACTTCTGCCCCTGTGGGTTTCTGTGATCGGAACTCTTTACTGCGACTGTTGACTCTTTACTGGAGTAGAAAGCCCCGTCTGTCTCCCGTAGAGCGGCTGCTGGGTTTGAACTGCTGGCTCTGAGCTTAGCCGTCCAATGCATCAGTCAGAAATACAGAGCAAGTGTGAGCGCCAGAGATGCTCAGCAAGCACTGTCTCTCAGGGAAGGGCAGAGCGCCACTGAAACGCCCAGGAAATGACACAACACCCGGCCTCTGGGGCAACTAGCAGCCAGGAGAAACGGTGGGGCTTCTGGGAGAGTGTTTGATAGGGGAAATACCCACCCTTAGAAGTGGAAAGAACAAAAGAACAAAAACAACAACAACAACAAAAAAAAACGGGTACAAAGAAATCTTTACAGTAGGAGCCCACGTTGAAAACGATACAGCCTTATGTAGAGATAATCAGATCTATTAATTCATCAATATAAAAAAGGTAAGGGGCCTCAAGCAATAGTGGGGTCCTCTCTCCAATGAATACCAGAGGACAGACCCACATGGGGAACCAAGGAGGAGAGAAATGGGCTCCTCTGGTCACTCCTGGGACAAAGGGAGGGAGCTCAGGCTGTCGGGGGCAGCTGAGGGAGGAAGATGAATGGAGGTGGGGACTGGGGGGTGGTAGGGCGGGGGTGGGGGTGGCTTTGGTCAGTACAAGAGTGCACATCGGGCTGAGCCCCGGTGGCC